>CM076576.1:124058792-124126586 GCA_034641835.2 Pinus albicaulis
TTTGGCAACAGGAGAAAAAATATCACCAAAATCAATTCTCGGCACCTGGGAATAACCTTTTGCTACCAACCGAGCTTTGCATTTATCCACCTTTCCTTCTACATTAATTTTCTTCTTAAACACCCATTTTCTCCCAATGGGCTTCCTTCCAGCTGGCAACTCCACCAAATCCCATGCCTCATTTTTATGCAAGGATGCCATTTCATCAACCGTGGCCTCCTTCCAGAGTTTTCCATCCTCTGAATCTACTGCCTCCCTAACAGTTCTGGGATCATAATTAGCTATAGTTAAGGAAAAACCTGAATAGAAAGAAAATGGACTATAACTTTCTGGTTGCCTTCTTTCCCGAACTAATCTTCTCACAACTGGAGTTTGTGGCTCTTCCTCTTCTGAGTCTTCTTCTGTTGTAGAGTCTGATTCATCCTCCTTTAGCTCAAACTCTATCTTCTCAGGTTCCTTTGGTAGGAATTCATGTGTAACAACATATTTCACCTCTCTAAACACCACATCTCGGCTGTACACGACCTTCCTTTTTTTTGGGTTCCAAAGCTTGTAACCCTTTAAACCATCTTTATACTCAATAAAGATGCACCTTTCAGATTTATTATCCAACTTGGTCCTTTTATCCTTTGGAACATGTACATATGCATCACATCCAAATACCCTTAGATGTGAAAGAGAGGGTTTCTTACCAGTCCATACCTCATGTGGAGTCTTATCCTCCAACGCCGATGAAGGTGATCTGTTAACTAAGTAACATGCAGTCTCCACTGCCTCTGCCCAGAATTCTTGTCCTAACCTGGTACCACTGAGCATGCTTCTTGCCTTTTCCATCAGTGTTCTATTCATTCTTTCTGCAACTCCATTTTGCTGAGGTGTGTATGGAGTATTCTTTTGTCGTGCTATACCACACTTCTTACAGAACTCTTCAAATTCCTTCTTGCAGAACTCCCCACCATTATCTGTCCTCAATGCCTTTATCTTCTTCTCTTTCTGGTTTTCCACCAGAGCCTTAAATTCTTTAAATTTGTCAAAGACTTCAGATTTCTTCCTCAAGAAATATATCCATGTATTCCTTGAGAAGTCGTCTATGAATGAAACATAGTACACAGACTTTCCCAGTGATGGAACTGACACAGGCCCAAACACATCACTGTGCACAAGTTCTAATATCTTGTTCGCCCTCTTAGCACCAGAGGGAAAACTCACCCGATTCTGCTTCCCATATACAAAATGTTCACAGAAATCGAAATCCAGAGAGCAATTAGACATACCTTCTACCATACCATTTCTATGTAGTATCCGAAGGCCCTTCTCTCCAATATGTCCAAGCCTTTGATGCCATAGCATGGTCTTTTCTCCAGAGACAGCTAGGCTTTCCGCTCCACTTTCAGGAACCATAGAACTGTTACACCCATCAATAACAGTGCTACCTTGTAGTTTGTACAGAGTTCCAGTCCGAACTCCCCGCATTAATACCAGTGCTCCCCGAACCATCTTGCAGGCATCTTTCTCGAACACTGTTTTTACACCTGCATCATCCATCTTGCTTACAGAAATCAGATTTCTGGCCAATGCAGGAATATGCAGAACACCAGGAAGTGTTCTAATCCTTCCACCTTGTAGCTTCAGTTTGACCTTTCCACGTCCGACGATTCTGGCCTTCCTATCATCCCCTAGGAAGACATCACCATCATATTTCTCATACTCGCAGAACCACTCCCTATGGGGAGTGAAGTGAAAAGATGCACCTGAGTCAATCAACCATGACTCATGATCTACATGTGTATTTGAAGAAGAAGCCAAATACACATCCCCACCTTCATCTGAGGTGGTTTTTGCCTCTGCAGAAGGAGCTTCATCAGATCCCTTTCCTTTCTCGGGAGCTTTAGATCTGCATTCCTTTTTGTAGTGTCCTTCCTTTCCGCATTTCCAGCACACCTTTACAAACTTTCCAGGAGATTTAGATCTCCCTCTAGATTTAGATCTCCCACTCGAAACCTTATTCTTGTTTCTGTTTTGGGACCTTCCTCGTACAGATAAGGCATCTCCATTCTGGCCCTCCATATTTCTTCGTCTCATTTCCTCCGACAGCAAGGCTGAGACAATGTCATCAAAATTCAAGGTAGTTGTATTGCTACCTATTGCAATAACCAGACTATCCCACAAGTCTGGTAGAGAAAAAAACAAACTGATGCATTTATATTCATCTGATATTTTAATATCAATAGATGACAACTGACTTACCACAGTATTGAAGGCGTTCAGATGCTCTGTCACCGAGTCTCCATCCTTCATCCTCAGGTTCTACAGATTTTTCCGCAGGAACACCTTATTCACCAAAGACTTAGATTGGTACAAAGTCCCAAGTTTTTCCCACAAATTCTTCATCGTAGCTTCCCCAGATACATTCAACAATATTGAATCTGAGACACACAATCGTATTGTGCTCTTAGCCTTCCGATCTAGTTTCTTCCAGTCTTCATCTGACATTGTCGTTGGTTTAGTACCTGGATCTACCGTGATCCACTGATATTTATCCACCTGTAGATCCTCCATCTTGAGCTTCCACAACTCAAAACTCTGACCATTAAATTTCTTGATATCTATCTTTCCGCCTCTCACCATCTTCTTTCACCGCAAGAATCGATCCCGTAGATCTCCCACTAAACAGGGTCTACCTCAGGCCCGAGCAAAAAACCCTCAGCAGCAAAGGCGTCCCCTTGAAGACGAAAAAACTCTGATACCAAATGTAGGTTTTAACCCTGAACATAAATGATCTACACACGAATCTTATAACAGAAAATAAACAATAGCGAGAGCATAAAACATAAAACAGATAAACATAGAGATTTTCCCCTGGATCCCAAATCGGGACGACCAGATTGATTTTTCATTATATTCCTTTTAGTGTTACAACACATATATATACATGTCGAAGCATACATAAACACCAATCCATTAATCCTGGATTAGAACATAACCGTAGTTCCCTTGATCGGATCTACAAAATACCAGGGGCCAAAAACCATTGTACCCCAAAACCATGTGCAAAATCATGCACAAAACATGGGTGGGTCCGCCTATGAGTGGGTCCGCACACCAAAAAATATTTCGCCAGGGCGCTACCCCGCACACCAACAGTGGGGGTTGCCTCCCCCCTTGTGACCCCCCTGCTGCGCCCGACACAATATACAACGCGTGGGGCTAGTCGTGGAAAGAATATAACACATACCCAACAGATTATTTTACCAAATGGATAGAGGCCATACCCACTAGGAATGCTACTGACTCTGTCATTATTAAATTCCTTGAGACCAACATATTGTCCAGGTTTGGTTGTCCTAGAAAAATAATCACAGACAATGTGTTTCGGGGAATATCACCCTAGAGGTTCGTTGGGTTACAACCTCCACAGAGCAGGGGCATGCTATCTAAGAAGGACTCACACAACCATGCACGTTCAGAAAAACTAAATAGAGTAGGATGAGAAAGTTACCCGTAGGTCCTACGGTTGAAGTAGATCCCGCGGGGTCCAAACCCCCAGCAACCGTCCTTCCTTCTTAACCTAAAAGACAAGAAGAAACAAGCACGAAGAACTGGTTGTACAGCATATATCTACTCTAAATGTTAGTGAAATCCATATAAAAACATTAAATAGATCATAATGAATGCTTAAATAACAATTTTCACATACATATAAGCATACACTAACACGTTTATTTCGGGAACAACATGGTACTTCTGTATTATAAATAGCATGCACAAAAGTAATGAGTGGAGAGATCACCTGATCAAATGGTACAATCACGCAACTCGGGTGCCAACATATAGGATGCTGTTGTACTGAACTGCAACATATAAGGGTGGACGGCAACACTGGCAGAAACTGAATGGACTGTCAACAGTGAACCGAAAAATGCTGATGCAACCCGAGGTCTTCACCGATCACTATGGCACAATTCTACACAATGGGAATAAATGAGCTGAAGTCGACCATGTGAGAAATCATTGGATTACCGGTCAATAATGTATACCGTTAACCAACGCGAGACAACCCACCGATAATGATAATGAGTGTCAAGGTGCCCCAGTACAATCTAACAGGTGCGAATGAATGAGTTGAAGTCAAACACTTGAAAGAATCTACCAATCAGGAGGCAATGATGAATCCCCACTGTCGATAGCGAAGAGTCTGCCACTGATGACTGCAAACCCTAAGGTACTGACAAAAAGACTCTAGACCTTATTCCCAGAGCAATGAGTCGTAGTCGATGGGAAAAGATCTGCTGGAAGGAAGGCATTAAGGCATCCCACATCAGTCCAGCGCGAGTGTAACCCACAGGCCAAGATTTGGAAGGAATCGGAGGAAGTAGAGTGACGGAACCAAAACCGAAGTACGTTTCCGACATGCACAAGATGAAGCTAGCGCACGGAAGAAACCCTCTGAACCAACCAATAATGAAAGCTGACACAGAGGCGAGAAATCCACCGATAGGGTCAAATGGAAATCAAGGTACCGCACGAATCCCAAGTGTGATAATGTGTGCTGACGTCGAACACAGGGGAAACCACTCAGTCAAAGACCCATGATGATGATCAAATGCTGAGCACGAGGTCACCTATCAATAATGGAAATAGGCCCAAGGTGTGGCTCTAGGCTTGCTCTCAGAGCAATATGTCGTAGTCGATAAGAGACAAACCCGCCGGAAAGAAGTCAATGGGGACCTTCTCAAACCAGCACGAGAAGTAGAACAAAACATCTGATGTGATAGAACATGATACTGACAAGACACCGCAGAATGGCCGACTCAGGCTAGACTTCCCTTGAACAAAAGCACGACTCATGATGACCATGGTAGTATAAAGTGACACTGTATAAGTCTGTCCTGCAAGAGGCAAAACAAACTCTCCATATGATTGGAAGAGATAACCAACCGAGGGAGAACTGACAAGTGAAACATGGTAAAGGCTGAACCTAGGTCAAAACTAGAACCATCCCAAATGAAGGAAATATATATAAGTATATGTGCTTTGTTCAAGGGCGACAAACTGACTCTGTACTGCCATCAAAACAATGAAGATACATCCCGTTCCCGCTCTTTTTGTTATATTTGATTTTTTTTGTCTTTTTCATATAATAAGCCTGAAAAAGAATAAAAGAATGCTATGGTACAATGGATAGAACAAGTATCAAGAAAGCAGATGCACTAGTTCCTGGGATTGGAACAATCCTATGCTCAATGCAAGGTGGTGAAAACTGGTCAGTGATACTCAGAGGAACGTTCCATCCATGGGTACAAAGGTGTCAAGTCGTGATAGCTAAGTGCATGCAATGGTTAACTTGTACATAAAGTCAAGGTCAAAATTTGGCTTAAACATCGAGTCCAAATGAAGCCGGCTAAAGGCCAGGATAAACAAGTAGCCAATATGCAATGCAGTAATACAACTTAAACGACACCAGGGAGCCTCTAGGGTAATAGCCAGAAAAAATGATAAGTGATGAAGAAGAAGAATGAAGCTTCAACACATAAGACATGGCGGGACTAAAGAGGAATCCCGAGCCTACATAAAACGCAGCATGGGCAACAAGTGATAGCGAGGAACTAACTAGGAAGCCCATGTAAAGGAAGGCTCTACCATCAAGTCATGATTAAATAATCGGCGAGTGAAATGGGTGTAATACTCATGACCTGATGGGATCGACCCTATGGAAAGTGATCAGTATGGAGGCTAGAATGCAAGATGCAACGGAAAGTGATTTCCCTAACCTATATGCCAGTGAAGATCATATACCTGCCGTGACGAGTCGGTAATCATGGATCAAAAACCGGGAAAAATCTCAAAATCGTCAAAATGTACCTGAAAACATACCAAACTGGGCACTTCCAAGCAATCAAGTTATGCAGCGTAAGATAGATCGAAAAAATAAGCATAAGGAATTTTTGCGAAAATTTTCAACTTTTTAGCCATAAATAGACAAACTACCTCTCATTTGGTTCATTATTGCATTGCTGATTTGGAAAAAGTGCTATGGAGCTAAAAACTTCTTTCGTCAAATCAGGAACAACCGACCGTCGGAACGCGCCGAAACTTGAGGTAGGCTCCTTAATCATCCTGCTTATTCATTTTGTCCGTTTGGAAATTAAAATTAAGTGATTTTTTTCCTTAAAAGCCTTGCTAAAATATACGGACTTGTGCATACGCGGGTTCAATGAAGGAAACTCGCGTATACACGTGACTATGTGCAGAAAAAGTCACGTATGTGCAGGTCCGAATGCAAAAAAGCGTGGCTAATGAAAAATTTTATGAAATTTCTCAGGATGAAAATCTCATGGAGGGAACGTGAGCATAGCGCAATAGACCAAGAGGTCATGCAAGATCGCGCAGCGCAAAATATCCTCCGGAATTGCGGTTTATTCAAATTTTTCAAAATGCCCAACATGAAAAGCAATGTGCGGTTGCTAGAAATGCTCGTAAATTACTGGGAACCAGATCAGGATTGCTTCATGATTGATCAGATGCCAATACGCATTGAAGTGGAGGATATATATTTCATCACTGGACTCTCCAGGAGGGGAGAACCAGTAGACTTGCACGGAAAGCCCCTGGGAGGGTTAACCGTGGAAGATTATGTCCACGTATATTGTGTAGAGGGTTCCAAAAAGGTTGGAACTCAAATTTCAATTAAAGATGTGAGGGATTTGCACATGAAAATCCTCCTTTTCACCATCAGCAGAGTGGCAGGATCAGCCTCTCTACATCAGGCGTCCAGGACGCAAATGAGCATAGCTGTAGAGTGTTTGACTCATGTGTATGATTGGTGCACAGCCCTATTACTGAATATGAAACAACAACTGACTTCAATTCGCCAAGTAAAGACTAAACATTTTGGCTATGGTACCATTTTGACAACATTCTTCTTTGAGAAGATACCAGCTTTGAGACCCAGAGTCATCTCTACCATCAGTAGCCCGCGGGACCCAAGAATTGCCCGTTGGGCAGACATGATGAAGAGACTGGGGGGTAGTGAAGTACCCCGGACCACATGGGACAATGAGTTCTTCCTTTGGTGGGGAGAACAAATCATCGCAGTGGACGACTATCCCTATGCCGGGATGGATTTTCGTGGAGATCCAGATCTAGTTCTTCCACCAGGCACAGCATGGGGAACAGTCGGTAAGTTTGCAAAATTTTTTGACTTATATAATTTTTTTGGATTTTTCAAATATGATGAAAAATGAGAAACAAACATGTTTTTGATTGGATTGATAATGACTGACAATTAAAAATGATCATGTTTCAGATGTTGGACCAGTTCGACCTGAGGGGCTCCCGCGCCACAAGCGCCGCAGGGGTGAGGCAGAGATAGTGGATTCAGACAGGACACTCCAGGCCGTGCAGAGAAACTTGGAGGGATTAACCTGCCAAATCCCTATGGCTGCCGTGGAGGACCTGCCAGAAGCCATCCAGAGACGGGTGGTAGGAGTACCCTGAGACTGGGTTAGATTATTCCGCCGTGTTTCCACTGCAGTCACGTTCTATAGGAACGCAGCTCTTGGGCAGGGACCTCAGGAGTAGACCGATATTATGTATTAGATGACTGTATATTCTTTTTTGAGACTGAAAATGATGGGGCATAAGCCCAAGTTTTGTACGACCTTATGGATCCAAATTTTGTAAAGTTTTTTGACACTCTGATGATATATATACAATGATATTTGATGTGATGTATCAAATGTATGATGTTCTTGATGATTTAAAATTTTATTGAATTGAATGATTAATATGCCAATCCAATTCTTGATTAGCTAATGAGTCTGCAAACCAATTGTCAGCTCGAGGAATATGAATGAAAGTTAAAAATTGAAATGACCTTTGTAACAAATGTACCCTCAAGAAAAATCGTAATAAAAATGGATCTCGTACCCGATAAGTGTTGTTCAACTGCGACACCACCAGCTGAGAGTCCAAGAAAACTACCAATGAATCAACACCCAAAGATATTGCCTCCGAGAGTAGATGAACCACTGCAGTGTACTCTGCTATATTATTGGAAGCAGGACCAATGCAGACTGCTCTTGATACTAACAGCTGACCGGATGGATAATGAAGCACCCAAGCCGCGGAAGCTAAGTTCTGGGTGTGTCTACTAGCACCATTTGCGAAACCGAAATGACTCATGACATCCAACACGACCTGCCAAAGCAGATCAAAAACATCACCAACTCATCAAAAATCGAAAATCAATCAGATATGTACAAAACAACAAAAAACTACTATATACAAAAGCAACATGCCAGGTCAAAGCCTAGGCATAATACTTCTTCAAATAGAGCCCATTTCGGGGCTCCGGCAACTCGTTCCCTTCGAAATCAACCAAGGTGTAAGCTCCTTTCTTAAGGACCTTGTTAACGATATAGGGGCCATACCACATCGATTTAAACTTTCCTGCCCCCAAGGCATCCTTTTCTTGGGCATAGACCAAAACAAGGTCACCTTCCGAAAAGATCCTAGGCTTAACCGCCTTATCGTACTGAACTTTAACTCGGTTTTTATGCGCTTCATTCATCGTGGCAGCATCTCGACGCTGCTCATCGAGATGTTCCAGATGAAAAGTCGTTCTGCCAGAATAGAAGTGTCAGGAAGAATTTCAACAGCTAACTTAAGAGAAGGAATATCGCATTCAATGGGAAATATGGATTCCACCCCGTGCACTAGCTGAAACGGAGTAAAGCCAGTTGCAGTTTTCACTGACGTCCTGTATGCCCAAAGTGGAGGATATAGCATAATATGCCAGTTGGATCTATGCTTATCAATTGTCCTTTGAAGAATTGTCTTCAAGGATTTATTCACGGCTTCCACTTGCCCATTGGCTTGAGGATAATATGGAGATGAATGCTCCTGCCGGAAACCCAATTTGAGAGCCAACTCAGCCATCATACTATTCTGAAAATGACTGCCATGGTCAATGACAATCTCTCTAGGAATACCAAAACAAGCGATAACTTGGTTGAAAAGGAACATAGCTGCAGTCTCACCATCATTCCCAAAAGTAGGCATAGCCTCGACCCACTTCGTGAAGTAGTCTACTGCTACAATAATGTACTTGTGACCCTTAGCCGAAGGCGGGTTACAAGTAGTAAAATCAATACCCCACTTTGTAAAGGGTCCGACAGTAATGACTGGAAAAAGCGGAGCTGGATGAGCGCGCATTTTTCGAGTATACACTGACACGGATGACACTTTTTGACCGATTCAATACAATCTTTGAAAATCGAGGGCCAAAAGTATCCAGTACGCAAAATATTTTGAGCTGTAGCAAGCCCAGATAAATGACCCCCACAAGCTCCATTGTGGGAATGATTGAGCACAGCCTCGGCTTCTTCGAAAGTTAAGCAGCGTCTTAAGATTGAATCAACCCCTCGACGGTATAAAGCATCACCAATAATCAAATAATTCTTGGCCAAGTGACGCAGCTTACGACGCTTATCTTTCGAAAAAGTTGAGGGAAACTTCGCAGTCTGGAGATATACAATGATATCCCCATACCAAGGATCCTGTGAAGAGATAAGAAACAAGTGTTCGTCCGGAAAGGACTCATCATAGATCATCTCTTCTCCACAGGGCAACTCGGAGATCAATTCCGCAAAAACTAATGACTTCTTGGATTTGGCAGACATGAACTCGAGATCAAATTCCTGTAAAATCACAATCCATCTATTATATTTGCCCCCAATCACTCGCCTGCTGAGGACAAACTGAAATGGATTGGCAGCTGCCAAGACATAAGTTTTGTGAAGAATAATGTAATGCCGGAGTCGCTGCACAGCATGACCTGCTGCTAAGGCTAACTTTTCTATCGGGGTGTATCGTAGTTCAGGTCCTACCAGTCCTCGACTAAGGTAGTAAATAACATGCTCTGCAAGAGCATCATCCTCCTGAACCAGAACCATACCAATGGTAGATTCTGCTGTTGCCAGATACAAAAGAAAATCTCTGCTTTAATCAGGTGGACTCAGTAAAGGAGCAGAGGTCAATGCCTTTTTCAAAGCATCGAATGAGCGTTGAGCGTAGTTGTCCCAAAGAAAAGGAACTCCTTTCTTCAACAATCTCATATATCCCTTTGTAATCTCAGCATAATTGATGATAAACCTCCGAAGAAAATTAGACTTTCCTTGGAGACTTTGAAGCTGACGGATGGAAGACGAGGGAGGCAACCGAAGTATTGCCTCAACCTTGAAGGGATCTACCCTTATCCCTTCCCTCGACACAATGAATCCCAATAGCCGACCGGATGTAACCGCAAAAATGCACTTGTTCGGATTCAATCAAATTTTATAAAAACAACATCTTTCAAATATTTGCCGGAGGTGACCTGGATGATCCATCCTCTTTCAAGAATGAGCAGCTAAATCATCTAAGTATGCCTCGATAATATTTTTGATGTCATGGAAGGCATAAGACATGGCCCGCTGAAAGGTAGCCCCAGCATTTTTAAGACCAAAAGGCATCTTCTTATATGCAAACGTACCCCAGGGACAAATAAATGCAGTCTTATGTTGATCTTCTGGACGGATAGTAATTTGATTATAACCAGAGAAACCGTCCATGAAGGAGAAAATCTCATTACCGGCACACTCGTCAATGATCTGATCAATAAATGGTGTGGGGTAATTGTCTTTAGGACATGCTTTATTTAGGTCTCTGAAATCGATGCACACTCGAATCGTTCCTTGATTTTTATCTACAGGAACGAGATTTGAAACCCATTCAGTCAGAGGAACAGGGAAAATGAATCCCGCCTTAAGCAGCTTCTCAACTTTAGCTTTGATAGTTGTTGCCTTCCTAGGATTGACCGGACGAAGTTTTTGCCTCACCGGCTTAGCGTTTTCATACGTCTTGATCTCATGCTGGACAATAGATGGGTCTAACAATAGATGGGTGTATGCCAGGCATTTCCTCATAAGACCAAGCAAATACATCCCTATACTCTTCAAGAGCTCTGTAAATTTGAACCTCTTCACTAGAACATTTACCCAATGAAGACATTCAATAATATTGCGATCCCCGGAAATGTTCATTTGTGGGATAGTAGTGTAGATCACAACATGTTCCCTTCAAGATATACCCGTTGGTGCCAAAGGGTTCAAGACTGTGAACAGTCCAGGATGACCGAGGACTCCGGAAAGCTAGTTTCAACTTCGCCTTCAAGTCGTAGGAAGTAAGACCGATGATGCAAATCATCCCACGGTCTATCTATACCTGTCATTGCTTCCAGGATGGCCTCTTCAGATGGAAGAGTGGTATCTAGACAATCCTGGGCAGAAGAAGAAGTAAGCGTCCAAGCCGGAGCCACATCACCATCCAACTCTTCCAATGAAAGAGGAGCTGGGACGGTTTCTGCAGAGTCAATAATAGACTGATAGGCAATCTCAGCTGCATAAATCGGAAATGCCATTCCACCCACTTGACCCTCCTCCAATGTGGCAGTAGGGGAAGGTAAGGTCCAAGGGTCTGAAAAATAATGAGTTCGAAAGAACTCTCTTTGAAGAGGAACCTTGGAGGATGAAATAGCATTAATATGAACCTTAGGAGGAGGAAGATCGAAAGTACCCATCAAGGAAGAATACATTCCAACTCCTAGATTCTCAACAGGCGCCTTAGTATTGTCCAACTTAGGAACAGATGAGTCAGAAGGCGCATCCAGGTCTACAGGAGGACAATCCAGTTGATCCACTGTGACAATCCTCCCTTCGTGGGGGAAACATACAATTCGAAATAGTGAGGATGCAATGGCATCCATCTCATAAATCCAGTTCCTCCCCAACAGAAGGTTGTAGTCCAAGGCTGCATCCACTACCTCAACCTCTATGTTGACAGTTTTTCCCCCAACACAGATGGGCAAAGCTGGGACAATACCATGGGGTCTGTGAGAATGACCATCGAACGTAGTAAGAACAGTGCTAGATGGAACAGCTTTGGGAGATCCAAGTGTCTTCCAACATGCGAGAGACATCACGCATGTAGAAGCACCCTCATCAACAACCGTTCGAAAGATATTGCACTTCCGATACGATGATTTAATGTGAAAAGCCATGTGATGAGGAAGTATCTTCTTAAAATTAGTCATATCAAAAGTAATCAGAAGAGAATTTTTTGGATCAATAGCCCCAATGGCAGTGAGCAAAGCACTGCGCTGAGCCGGACAAGACTGGAGTACCTCTAAAGCTGACATAGCACAAGGACTCTGCGCCACATCTTCTACAATCGAGTAGTTCTGGGCAGCCCTCATGTTCGGATTAATCGTTGACCGCTTAGAGGATGCCTTCGGTATCCGAGGCATAGACTCAACAATTGGCTTCGTGATGTGAAGCGGCTCAGTAGCATCAGGAACTTCCTTAGCTTTCGAAGATTCCTCTCCGCCATAATCACGGGATCTCGTAGCGATATCCGCGTGAGCACTCATCATAAAGATGTTCGATGGAATTTCCCCTTCCTGGGTACCTCCAGAGGAAGCCCTAGGATTTTGGTTCGCGCCAACAACTAATTGCTGCCCTTGGGGAAAAGGGTTTGTTAACACAGCCTGGGAACTAGAAGAACCCTGCTGGGCTAACAAGCGCTGAGCATCCTGAATTTTAGGGCAAAGGTGTGTGAGATGGTCTCCAGCACAGAGTTTGCATGGAAACTTCACTTTCTTTTTCTCCTTTTGACCCTCACCAACACGCTCGTTGGTTTTATTTGCATTGCCCTTCCCGTTCTTGCCCTTCTTCTTGTTATTTCGTCCTTTCTTCTTCCCATCGGATTGTTGATTTCCTTTGGGATCAGAAGTTTGGACAACATTAATGGACAAAGACTGGGAAGGTGATGACTCTGCAGGCACAGCCTGACTAGAAGGAGCAGATTGTAAAGACAACTGCTGCAGTTGAGAAAGTAGGCTGGCTGCACCACTATTGACCGATCCGACAAGCCCGTCACCATGCGGACCAGGTTTAGTTTTCGATAAATCTAATTTGGAGCGAGGAGCATTGGGTAAATATTTATAAAGTACCCCAGACTGAGAATAGATCAGTTCCAACTGCTGGGCCCTAAAAATGGCCTGCTCCTCAGAAAATACCCCAGATAGGGATACATCTTTTGAAATATCTGACTGCAGAGATTTCAAAAACCACTCGAGAAGGAATTCACCTGGAATATGAGCTTTGATAAGCCTCTTCCTTCTCCTCCATTCCTGAATGTGATCAGAAATGTGAGTTGCCTCATCCTGCTTAAAATTAGCCAGGAGTCTTGGCCCCAAATTTCATATTCGACAAACAACCGAAAAATGGTTCCGTAAATGTGATTTTAAATCTCCAAATGTGGCGAAACTACCCCCAGTGAGCTCGATATACCATTTGGCAGCATTTCCAGTTAGGGTGCATTGAAATAATCTCAACCTAATCGAGTCATCGATCAGGGAGTTCGAAGAGCACCATAAGTGGAAAGTGGTGATGTGGTCCGCCAGATCCTCTCCATTCTTACCTTCAAACTTTGGAATGTCTGAAGGAAGTTTGGTCGGGACCAGAGGCCACCCCGGACTATAACGAATCGGGTCATTAGTCAACTTCGACAAATCTGGCAAGTTTAACGTTGCCAGAAAAGGTAAGCGAGGCGGAGCCTGAGGATTCCATCCTTGATGGGATGGATTCCCAACATTATGAAAAGAATAGCCCGGATTTGATGAGGCACCAGGCTGCCAGAAAGGACTCGTAGAAAACGAAGAAGAACCTCCTCCCCACGCCGAGTTACCAAAGCCCAGACCAGTTCCCCCCGCTGAAGTGTTGAATGAAGAGGAGAGCCCCTGATAGGGGTTCCAAGCATTAGATAGAGGAGAAAAGGACTGATAAGCACTCGATGAAGGGAAAGAAGAATTCCCTTGATGACCTGCGTAAAACTGATTCCCTGCCCCCGCTGTAGTAAAGACAGGATTCCATCTCGTAAAAGTAGTCGAACTTTGCCCCCCAGACCAAGGGTTGAAACTCTGGGTCTGGGATGTAAACGGAAACGACCCTAAAGAAGGATTGGAACTAGGAATATGTCCAGTCCCAAAGGGGAAACCCTGAAAAGAAGCTGATCCACTAGCCATGTTAGACATGGGTGTATATCCAGCTGCACCAGCGGAAAAGGAAAAAGAGGGATTTCCACTAATGGACATCCCTGAACAAAAGGGACCAGAATGGGAAGCATGTGCTTGGGTGAACCCAGAGCCAAACACAGAAGCACTAGAAGCAATCGAAGATGAAGCAATAGTGCCCCCTGCTTCAACAGAAGCAGGAGTCTGAATGCCTGCAGCACTCACGGTAGAAGCCGCGTTCCCAGTCATGGCCATCGAAAGATAAGAATGATACGGAAGATCTGGCGGTCTCTCCGACTCAGGTCCGATGTACTGAACAACGAACGGATAATCAGGAGGAAGAGGAGATGGACCTGTAGCAGGAGGCTCAGGTACGTCTTCGATTTGAAAATCTTCTTCCTGAGGAAACAAAACTCGCGAGGTGAGCGGAACACTCCTCTCGGGACCGACACCAGAATCATCTATGAAACCTTCAGACCTTTGTGGAGGATCTCTCTCCACTGCGTTAGACGCCACAGGGTGGTAACCACCCGCTAAATCACTCCTATGCCTTCTCGAAGAAGGCTCTGGACTCTCGGGAGATAACCCCCGGATTCTCCTCGATCGTCGAGGCGCTTGATCAGCCACTTTTATAGATTTTAAATTAGACTCAAAAAAGTGAAAAGATAGGCAAGCTAGGAGCAAAGAGCACTCACTAAAATAAAAATCCCTGAGATACAGTCAAGCAAACAGCCTCCAAGTATTTCCGCTCCGGGTGATGAGGACCGGACACCAAAATACAGGAAAGCGAAGTATAGGACCTCCCGAAAGCAGTCTGGGATGATTAGGGCCCATAACAACTAGCGAAGGTATCAGAAACAGTTACGCCGACCTCCTAACGACAGCCTTTGCTGGCTCAAGCACCCAAGCTTCGCAAGGGCACCCCCCAGAAGTACTGCTGAAAGTGATGCGACGTCTGCCTCAGGTACCATGGGTATTCCCCCCCGCAGTCACCTGTGTGGAACCTAGGAGTGGCAACTATGGACACCAATCCGTATCAGAAGCTGGGCGGAACGGTCTTGAGGTCAGATTTAGCCAATCGGAGAGGGGGTATCCCTCTTCTCAGCCTTCACTTTCCCTCGCGCTTGACTCTCGGATGAGAGATTTCCCATTCCACCTCACGGAGTTGGATTTCGCTCAATTAATCAACTTCTATGTTTGTTTGAGCGGCCTTGGAGAGTTAACTCTCCACTCACCTATTCCAAGGCCCTACAACCTAGCTAGTTGGTGATTGACACTTAGAAAACTTGCTAGCTGATTTTAGATTAAATCGCTTATTTTAATGGCTGTTATGTTAAGTCACAAGGATATGGAGATGAAACGTATGGTGTTTTGACGCAAAAGAAATTAATAAAAACTTAACTACATGAAAATGCAGTTCTTTGTCTTTCGATGAAGAGCAATCTCTATACAGGTTCTGCGAGACTAAAAATTGTATTTTTTCTTTTCAAATAGCAAACTCACACTCACAAAAACTATGAAATTGACTAAATGATTAAATGCACCTAATGCAAATCACTACAAGCATGTAAATCCTAAGATGCAAATCTCTTAAAGCAGAGTGAAATTCCCAAAAAGTCCTTCAGTTTTAACTCTTCTTTGGTTGCCCAAAAAGCTAGTTCTCGAAATCAAGAACTCTTAAAATGAGGACACCAAGAACACTTAAAAACAAGAAGAAGAAATCAAATGACAACTCTTCCTCAAAATCAAGCCAAAAACTAAAAGCAAGAAACCTCACAAGCTTCAAAAGTTATAGCAAACGAAAATGAAAATGCAACAACAAAAGCAAATAACAAGTGAAAATGTTTTTAAGCCTTTGAAATGCAAAAACAAAAAGCAAAGCAAATTTTTTTTGAGCTTTTTTGTTTTATAAAGAAAGAGCTCGAAAAGACCAAGCACAACTATCAAAATCCAAACCAAACAAGACCGAATTTCAAGCACAAACTTCAACAATGCTCCCAAACCTTATAAGGCTAACTCGTAGCAAGATCAATAAGAGCAAAAGAAGACTAGAAAACTCAGCCACTCAGCCTAGACAAATAGTGCAAACTCGTCGCAAACAAAAACTCCAAAGAAGCAAGAAAAGCTCTTCAAAAGTTGCAACAAAACCTAGCCTATGGAACTCAAGAAAACCAATAAAAAACGAAGCAAAAATCGCAATGCGAAGCACAACACAAAGATAGGAGCGAGTAAGTGAGTAGAAGCTCTCTGTTTTGATAAAGCAGAACAGCCAAGAATGCTCAGAAAGCAATATTGGAACTCAATCCAGAAGTGCCAGCACCAGAAACAACACTTTGCCCAAAAGACTAGTTTTCAATCAAACGAAAGAGAGAAAAGACATGAAACCACTTCCTTCACAATCCAGAGAGTACAGAGACACTGTAGGAACAGGTCTCCACAGCCAGAAAGGACCAAAAATTCAAGAAACCTAAAAATTCAAAATCTGCCTAGGTATACGCTACTTCACAGTTATGCAACCAGCGTGCATACGCGTCTGTGCTAAGGGAAACTCGCGTATACGCGGGTCCCTTTAGACAAACTCGCGTGTATACGCGACTGTGTGCAGAAAAAAGCGCGTATGCAAAGGTAAATAATGAAAAAACAAAAAGGACAAGCCTGGAAAAGAAACCAGGACTTCAAACTGACTGTAAAAAAGTAAACTGGACTGCAAATGAAAGTTAAAACTGCTGGAATCCTACCAAACATCTGAAACCACCCAACAGGAGAATCACAAGAATGTGATCCCCAGTGGAGTCGCCAGTTTTGTTTCGGGGAATATCACCCTAGAGGTTCGTTGGGTTACAACCTCCACAGAGCAGGGGCATGCTACTTAAGAAGGACTCACACAACCATGCATGTTCATAAAAAACTAAATAGAGTAGATCAAGGAAGTTACCCGTAGGTCCTACGGTTGAAGCAGATCCCGCGGGGTCCAAACCCCCAACAACCGTCCTTCCTTCTTAACCTGAAAGACAAGAAGAAACAAGCACGAAGAACTGGTTGTACAGCATATATCTACTCTAAATGTTAGTGAAATCCATATAAAACATTAAATAGATCATAATGAATGCTTAAATAACAATATTCTCATACATATAAGCATACACTAACACGTTTATTTCGGGAACAGCATGGTACTTCTGTATTATAAATAGCATGTACAAAAGTACGAGTGGAGAGATCACCTGATCCTTCCAAGGCCTTCGCAGACCGTCGTCCGGATCCGTCCAGCCCTTGCCTCGCTAAGACTCCTTCCAAACTGGTGCATACGAGATAACATATAAAGGGATGTGTATCTCAAGGAAACAAGGGTTTCCTATAATGAACTGGGAAAGTGCAGGAGGCACGGGGAATCAGACTTGGATAGGGAATACTAACAGAGTATAATATCAATAATTCTCTCTCTCCCTTAGGCCATACACATGAGGGGTTTTTATACTCCCTCCAAGTAGTTTCAACAGTTGGAAACAAGCACATGGCTGTGGTTTGAAACTTACCTGAAAATCATCAACCTGTACCTGTAAATAGGGAATAATTATATATTTTAATCATTTTAATGGCATACGCGGAAAAGTGCAGACAGACTCGCGTATACACGCGGAAAAGTACGGGCATAGTCGCGTATGGGGATTTTTACACTGTTTTTAAGTGAATTTGTCCAAGTCTGTAGGAATGGGTGCCCAAAACCATCAAAGCAATCATGAATCATGTGAAAGTGAGAAATGATGCTATAAAAAGCATCCAATTGGAGGAGGATTGTTGGGAATATAGGAAGAGGGTGTTGATCCATCAGTAGCATGGGGGTACTTGGTTTCTTGCATGGATGCTTGTATTTGACTTAAGGATGCTTAGATCGAGGAGTGATCATGTAGGTGTGGTATACCTAGAGGCACACATGGATTAGGAAGAAGCAATGGAATACTAGATGTATTTGGATGGGGAGTGTTGAACCATTCTTGAGGAGCACTCACCTTTGGACTCTTTCTTATTGTGCATGCATATGTTTGGTCTTAACATGTGTCATTTTGAGTTGGAGTGGACTTGGTCCAATTTTTTATTGTTGAATTTCCTCACCTTTCATATAAATAAATTGAGAGTTTGTTCATATTCACATTGACACATGATTGTATTAGAGATGCGAGAGATAGAGTGAACTTGTCTTGTTCATTGTACCTATTTTTTTGCCTTGAGTTTTATTGTTCTTGAGGAGACTCAAGAAGAAGAATAGGGTGAGGGTTTTCCTAAGAAGAAAAGGAAGCCAAGGTTTGACATAATCCCCGAAGGAACAAAGGGAGTGCTTGTTCTTGTGGTTCTTGTGAGAGAATAATACAAAGGCTTTGTGGAATTTGGATATCCTAATGCTACTTGGAGCGCTTGATATGGAGAAGATAGTTGAAGACTATTTTGTTTTCTCTTTTACACTTGTTGGATGCAAGTGTAGGTTCCAATCGTATGCTAGCTTGTTGTGCATATTTGGTGGAGAAATAAACTTTGGTTAGGAGTGATTCCTATCTGGGAGCAATTGAAGGCTAGTGTTTTCTTTAGTTTCCATAGTTAGGGTTTGGAGAGCTTGACTTGTATTAACTTGTTGGTATGCACTTTTATCTTCATATTATGCATAGTTAACATGTTTTATTGTCCACATTTTGTGTACTTATAGATCCAAATTTCAACTTTTTCTCATGGAATTTGAGTAGTTTCTAGAGTTTTTTATGCATGTTGAATTGACATAATAGTGAGCATATTCTTTTAAGTGATTTGAAATAATATAAAAGCTAAGAGGAAATATTTATGGTTGTAATAAATATGCTATAATAATTAGTCTTCATATATGCTTTATGTTTGGAAGTGTGCCTCAAGAGTTGGAAAATATTTCCCTTGAAGTATATTTGTTTGGCATTTATTTTCTTGGTCGTGTTATGTAATTGGTTGGAAAAAAAGTAAAATATACACGTCTATAATTTATATTTCATAATCATCGCTTAGGTTAAAAGAAACCTCAACGTTGAGGTGATTTATTATTATTATTATTATTTATGTACCTCAATAGATATGAAAAATAGAACATAAAACAAACTTTAAAACTTTAACAATAAACCCAATCATTCACAATAGATTGAACACAAAAATTGTAGATGAAAACCTTGAGGTAATGTAACATGAAATTATTCCATAAAGAATGTGTTCCTTGTAGAAATTATACAACATGCATGTATATCTTGGATTCACCCGATCTAACAATGTACTCAAGTTAAATACTGAATCGCTTCTACAAATATTTTGCGGAATTAAAAACACAATCGATAATCACATGAACATGAAGAAAGATCAATCACACACAACACAAATAATTTCCCGGGGAAATCTTGCTGCTCAAAACCCCTCTATCATATATTGAATATTCCACAAGGAATCTTGAAACAATTACATACAACTCTTCTCACAAGAGCCCTCCTGTATTCAACTAATTGTCTCACACTGATCCAGAAAATATCGGGCCAATACTCAACCAATTCTCAGCTTGTCTTCAGCCTGCCTTGCTCAAACAATTCATGAGGAATGCAATCCTTATTCACAAGGAATTCCAACCTTCCTACACTGCGCTGAGTATCATGGGCATCCTGTGGTGTTTTAACTACATCTAGGTAGCTTGCTAATATCACAATTGATAGTTACACTTCCCTTTCACCTAGATCTCAACTGGGTCTCCACTGGAATATAAATGCATGCAACTTATTAATAGTAAATCCTCAGTTGCATGTGAGATCACTAATTGTGAATTAAATAATATTTAATTCACTTGATCTCTCACTAGTGTATTAAACAGTTACAACTAGCACAATTGAGTTTAACTCATTTAACTGAGTTAAACTGATTACAACCTACATTAACTAATGCACCACTACACTTCGAACTCTGTTACATCTAGAATTACTCTGCATGCCTCACCAACTACCTCTAACTCGAAATCCACTAGCTAAATGAGTTTATAACTCTCAGTTAACTATTACAAGTTATCATTGAGAATATATTACAATTTATTGTCCATATTAATTTAGGGATAACTAAAATATACATGCACCAAAATAACCCTATGGGCCCCACCCTAGTGTAGGTGCTTAATGCAACCGGGTGCTTAATGCACTAGGCGTGGGTGCTGAATGTTGTTCTGGATGCCAATTTCACTGTTTCTTGTTGCAAGCTTCAAAATTCCTCAAACATTACTTTCCACAATTACAATATTATTCACGATGGCTTTTGCATTGTTTATAATTCCATTTTTAATACTCTCTACCTCCTAAGAACATCATAGAGAAGGAACATTCTAGACGTTGGAACCTTCTAGTAAGCCTTCTTACATTCACTGTGTTCACTACTACATGGGACTTATTTACTAAGATATGTCTCCATACATAACAATATATAAATCATATCTATTATTATTACATTGGATACCTCCCTGAGAAACCCATATTAATCTCCTAGGGATACTACACTGGAAAATTTTAATAAATGTCTAAATTTCACTTGGAAGTTGAAAATAACCATTATGATGGTTGTCCTTCCAAGGAAACTAATAAAAAATGAAGGTTGTGGAGAAGAATGACATTCAATAGAGATAAAATATGAGGAGAAAATGAAGAAGGGTACTAACAAAAATAAGAGTCAAAGGAGACATCTACTTGATGACTTGAAGAGAAGATATCGAGTCCATCCCATGATGAGTGAATATTGTTTTTTAGCCATGGACATATGCAAATTTTTAGTAACAATACACTAAATCTATGTATAGCACACCCTTTTGTAATCAATTCATGCTAAAGAAAATTTCCAATCAACCTAGTTTTCTTCCCTGTTGGGTTTCCAAGAGTGTCTTGGTATCCTTGTGTGTTTTAATGCTATGTAGAGTGTTATGGATGAGATAATTGTTGTCAATGATGGTGTATTATTATTGTTGTTTTAATATATGATTATTATGAAGAGTTCCATCTTGTAATTGTCTTAATTCACTTAGGAATCTATTGCTGCTAATATTTGATGAATGTCAACAACTCTCTATTTTCCTTCATATAAGACTCAGATATTGAAAATCAATGACTATCATCTGAGAACTATTGCACTATGCAGGAGGTTTCCAAATTTATTTAATTGAGCCTAGTGGAATGTTGGGTGTTTTTAGCATTATTAGGCATTCTTTTTTTTTCCTGGGTTCCCTCCTCTCATTTGAGCAATGTTTTCCCCCCTTTTCTTTCTAGTGGGAAAATTCATGGTTAATTAAGTGTTTTTTTTTACACATTGAAAGAATCCCATAGACTCCTACTTCATTTTTGGCATTGATAGAGTTGTAGAATTATGTGCTAAATTTTGATTGCAAGTAGTGAACCAAATCTAAAAAAAAAATGAACTTGCTTTCTATTGGTTGGCATTCAACTAGCCAAGACTTTGTTTGTTGGATTTTTTAACTAAGCATTGTAACTAATATCAACTTACTTTTAGTTATAGAGACCTTGTTTAATTTATTCCATAGAGTATCTGTATTGGTACAATGGACAAGCCACAAGCATACCATTTATGGATCACATGGTATCAGAGCAGGTTCATCAAAGACCTTGAAGTAGTTACCATGATAAAAACCTTTAAGAGGGAGAGTCTCGAAGAGTTGATATACTTCAACAATTAGATCCAAGAGAAATTAATATTGGAGGAAAAAAGTGGATGAGCTAGAAAAATAATTTTCCAAATACCAAGACTCCTTTACCACCACGAGGGAAGAATTATATAGGATAAAATTTTATCTTTTGAAAATAGGGGAGAAATTCACTCAACTATATAATTACCAAGAGGAAATGTTCATCAAATTGTTCACTTATCTATACTAGGATTCAACAACAAAGAAAGATGCCTTGAAGAAGCTATAAACAACTACCCAAGATACTAAGCAAGAATCTTGTGTTTTCATTATGGGAGCCAATACCACTAGAGTTAATCATGGTAAACTCACATTCCAAGACCCTTCCTAAAGAGGCCTTTTGGTGATATTGAAAATCACACTCAACGCATCAATTCCAAGCTCATGAGGGAAATGGGTTTTAATGTATAAGGGCTAGGCAAGGAAGGATAATGGATATTAATCCCCATTGTAGCTCAACAAAGGCCCAATCATGAAGGGTTAGGATTCGATGGAAAAAAATTCCAACACAATTTCAAATCAAACCACCTTCATCAAGGCAAGAGGAATTAGAAAAGAAGTCATTCCTAAAGAGGAAAATATAGCTAGAAAAGGAGTTTGCAGAAGGCACTCAAATTTTCTTGTAGATAATTGAAGGAGGGTAATACAAAGATTATTGCACTATCCATATCTACTCCAACTCTCGGGGGACCAAGAAATCAATATGGAAAGCATCACCAAAAACAAAAAATGTATAACATAGTAGATTTTGTTTGTTTCTATTGCAAGAAAATGGGTCATAAGGCTAACAATTGTTGGCACTCTAGAAGGCCAAGAAGCCCGTGCAATAAAATTTTGGATTAACTAGATATTGGCTAAATGTTAGAGGCTTCACTAGAGCTCCATCCTAATAACAAACAACCAAAAAGAAATCTTGGAGAATCAAGACCAAGGGAAAATATGAGCTTCTTGCACTTCTAGCCCAAAGAGTAGTGGGTGTCTAATAACCTATTTAAACAATGAATTCCATATCTAGCCATGAGATGGATAAGAGGCTTATGCAAATACAACCACTATTCATCTATTATCTCTGATCTTGCAATAGAGGCCTCCTTTTTCGATATTTTTTGAAGGATGCTTGAAGGGAAGGGACGAAAAAATAATGTAGAGATTTTGAGATTGTAGGGAAAAAAAATTATGAAAATGGAGAGGTGTGATTTAAATTGGATCCTTAATAAATATCTCTTTATAAATTTTGTAATAAACATTTAATTAATGTTTTCTGCAAATTTGTGAAAATGCCCAAAATGCACTTGGAAGTTGAAACAAACAATTATGATAGTTGGCCTATCAAGGCACCCCATTAAAAATTATAACTACAGAGAAGAAGGAAATAATATAGAGAGGAGACGGGGATAAAATGAAGAGGGGTAGTATCAAAGATGAAAATTCAGAGTATTCCACTTGGTGATCAAAGGAGAAGAAGACATTGATTCTATCCCACGATAAGTGAAGGTTGTTGTTGATCCATGGATATCTATAAAGTTTCTACTAGTGAGTAAAAATACACTAAGTCTATGTATAACTTACCTTTGCAATCGGTTTCTTACTTTGTGAAATCTATGATCAACTTAGTTTTCTTCCCAATTGGTTTTTCAAGAAAATCTTAGTATATCTATGTGTTTTGATGTTATGTCGAGTGTTGTGGGTGTTCTTATTACTGTAATCTATGGTATTTTATTATTTTTTCTTGAAAATATGATTATGATGAGGAGTTCCCTTTTTTAATTCTCTTAATTTACATAAAAAGTATTTTCCATTATCATTTAGTGAATGCAAAAAAATTATCTATTATTTTTCATCCATTATACTCAGAGATTAAAGATCAATGGTTTCCATCTTAGAGTTATTGATCTTATATAGGAGGTTTTATTGACAACCCAATTATTTCCACTTATGCATGAAATGTAAATATTGATTAAAAAAATGGGTTGAGTCAAGGTACACAAATTCCAAAGCTGAGGAGGGAGGTTGCTTGGGATTGAAGGAAGCTTGATTGTTTCATGAAAACCATTGAAGGTTGGTAGGTGCAGGATTAAATGAAATGATTATGCCATTAATCTAACTGAGGAAGAAGGGCAAGGAGGCATGCTTGCCTTGGACAAATTCACAAGGAAAAAAGGAAGAAAATTGATGAAGAATGGGTTGTGTGGGAAGTTGGGACAATGGAAAGTCAACCTGGAAGGAGAACATTGTTGGAGAGGATGGGAGAAAGCTAGTGAGCCCATTTGAATAACTTAGTATGTGGGAGACATATGAGAACATTTATGGAGTCTGGTGTTGGCAGGGAAATGTTATGCGTAGCTTGTGAATTGAAAAGCGAGAGGGGTCCCTTTGTTTTTCCATGAATTGAAAAAAGAATTCTTGAAGGGTAGAAAATAGTGAAAGCAGCTTGAAGTATTACAACAAAGGAAAATAAACTGGGATATCATCTTTAGTTGGAAATATGGCACGTGAAAATTTCTCTCAAGTGAGGAACAACAACCTCTCAATTCCCCTTAGCCATCGGGTGGAGGTGGTTTTCTATAGAGTCCCTTGATGGCTGGGGTGGAGGTAGTTTTATATAGAGTCCCTTGATGGCTGGGGCAGAGGAAACAAGTATCTGGATTCCCTGTGATTTTGTTAAATAATTACATAGTTGGTGGGTGGAGGTGGGAGATCCTCTGGAACCCATGTTGCAACTAGTAGTTGGAGTTTAATCCCTTGAGAAAAAAATTTCCACTTTGCTTTGGAATCTGACTCAGGGGTGAAAAAAACAAGTTGGAACTGGTTGCATTTTGTCTATGGTTGGGTGGAGAGTCGTTGTCCCAGACTCAGTTTCCTAGTCTTAATTGAAATAATTATCCCTCATGTTTGTTTTGTATAATTTATTTCAAGTTATACTTGTTGAACTGCTATGATGCCATTGAATCCATGAGACACGATCATTTATATGGTTGTTTACTTGGTCGTTGATATTGTTTTTAATATTTCATTAGAAATATTAAATGATAAAAATAAAATATTACAAATAAATAGATTAACTTGATATATGGTCACTTATCTGCATTAATCAGATAACTTGCTATTTGGTTGGTCTCAACAGAAATGTTGAGACTTAGGAAGTTGTACAGAATGAATTACTTTGCACACACACACACACACACACACACATATATTTGTGTGCAATGAAAGAACATATTTATAGACTTATGATATTAAACCTTGAAACACACATATGCATAGCTATGTGATCAATTTATGTGAATAACCTATGTTTCCTTTAATACCAAGGTAGAGTTTATATCCCATGTATGCCTATGATTGCATGAAAACATCAACACTCTGTATGCATGGAATCTTGAGTCTTTAATTTCAACATTAAGGGTGGCTATGGAATTCATATTTGCGATATTTATTAAATAAGTATACATTGGTGTGAAAACTTGCATGTTGTATTTATACTACTGAAAGAAGGGAGACCATAATTATGAATCAACCTTACCTATACATCCCACAAAAATGCATCACATTCATTGAGTGGATGACTATAATTACTATTTCTAATTCTAGATTTTTGAAAAATGGATGTGTGTACATATGTGGTTGTTCTATTAGTGTTAACCCTGTAATACAAATGATATGATGGAAAGTATGAGTAGTGTCCCCTGTGTGAAATTCTGGAATTAATATCTTGTTGAGAAGGATACTTGGGTATATATATATATATATACCCAGGTATCCTTCTCAACAAGATATTAATTCCAGAATTGCACACAAGGGACACTACTCATACTTTCCATCATATCAATTGTATATATATATATATATATATATATATATTTATGCATGAACCAAAGGTACAAGGAGCACACATAATTTGAGGACGCGCTTGGACCATAGGTGACTAGCGCCATGGTTATAGGTCGGGGCTCATCCCTATGTAACAACATAACCACATATCATAGCCAAGGGTGGAAGCTTGAGCTCAAACATATGGTGGATGTTCATTGGCTAGATTAATAATCGTCAATAATAGCGTGACCCCCCATGTGATGTTGAAAAGGAGGGGGGAGGGGGGGGGGGGGGGGGTGGCACTATTGGAAATGCACGGTTAGATGAATTAGAGGGAAGTGGACCATTATATCTACAACTTGGAACCTAAAAGAGGAACTAGGATAGTGAGACCCCCCCCCCCTCCCTTCCTGGGATGTGGGTCATCGAATGGCAGAGGGTCGTGACTATATATATAATCCCACATGCCACACAAGATGAGGTATCGAGACATGCCACGTGGTAGGAAAAGAGAGGTGGCACATTTAAATTAATGAGACTCCAAAGGATCATAATTTGCAATCTTGGAGTCCGTTTTTGGAAAAAATTATATGACTAGAAAAGTCTCGCCGAGACGAATACGATGATGACATCGAAATTGAGTTCTGGAAACTCGAAAGGAAGTAAAAGAAAAGAATACCCCATTTCTCTAACCATATTAGGGAAGTTGGGTTAACATAGTGAACAAATTCCTAAGGGTGAGGGGGTGTGTTTATAGGTGGTATCAGAGCAAAGGTTCAACATTGGACCTTTGGAGACTAATGACACCTTAGAATAATACAATAGATGTCAAGGATATGTGTACATATATACATGTGATTGATCATTGTGTGAGCTAAGAATTTGTGTTGACTAATATGTTTTGTTGACTATGCGTGCATATGTAGTAAGCCTAATGAATTGATGTTTGATGGATATTGATGTACTAACATGAATTTTTATTTTAGCTAGAACTATCATGGAAACTCCATAAAAGAAATTTCATGATCATGATTTTTTTTTTATGTATATCTATTTATGTTATGGTATATCTAATAATGGTTTGTGGATGAAAACACATCACAATAAAGGAAGGACAATAAGAAACAAAGGAATGAGTAGCAAAATGGTTCAATAATTTTTTTATAAGTCACAACATGGAAATTAAGAAGATTCAATGGGGAAGAGGGGAGAAGAAAACTCTCCTAATTGGATGGATACATTGAGGAGCCTACGGGACAAGATTAGGAGTTGTAAGGCAGATAATGAAAGGTTGGTAAGGGATTAGGAAAGGAAATTTGCGGTAAATGTAGTCATGCTACAAATCCTCTTAGACTTAAAAAGACAGAGGCAGCATGGGCTAGGGGCTAGTCATAGAGACAGGAAGAGCCCTTCAAAACCAGAAGAGAGAAAAATGAGGAAGATGGTAGCAGGTCCAGGAAGAGGCTTAGAGGAAAAGTGAAGACACCTTGAGAGGGAATATACCATTGAGTACTCTAGAGAAGAACTAACACCTATGGGAATTACTCTGTTGGAAATTTTAGTTCTACTACAAGGAGGAATTATCATCATCATCATCAAAGAAAGAGAGAAAGGAACTATATGCCAAAGGAATTTAAGAAATCCAAAGCACCCACATTTGATGGAGAAATGAAGAAAGATGACAATGCAAAACCTTTCCAGGTTTCTTGGAATGAATAAGTTATTCATAATCCATAACTATTATGAAGACGTGAAAGTAAAGGTAGCCATCTACAGTTTGAAAGGAAAATTATACATATGGTGGGAAGATATGAAGGATTTTAAAGGCATAACTGAAGAGGATTTGACATGGAACAAGTTCGAAAGGCTCTTCAAGAATAAATATTTACCAGATAGATGTAACTATGATTGTAAAGAAAAATAAATTTTTGAGCTCAAAATGGGAAAAATGACAGATGAAGAACAAATCACTGAGTTTATGAAATTGCTGAGATATGTGCTATATCTTAAGGATGAGAAGACAAAATTTTAAAGGTTCATCAGTGGTCTACCCTTATCATTCAGAGACCGAATTGAATTTCATGAACCTCAAACATTATATGATGCCATTAAAAAGTTGAAACATTGCTATGAACAATAAATACACATGCCTGCATTCAAGGGTGATTGGAAAGAAAAGAAAAACATGAAAGACAAAAATAAATGGAACAATAAATTTGCATACAAGAAATAAGGTGTGAACACAACCAATGCAAGTCGAGCACAACAAAAAATCAACTCGGTTGAAAAATTCCATGCACACTATCATACAGAAGAGAAACAAAAATTTGAGGACAAGATGCCCTTGCGATGTTTGAATTATGGAGAGAATCATCACAAGAAATATTGCCCACATTAGACAAACGCAGAACCAAAAATATATAACACACATGAGGCTTGTATTGTGGGAGATATAGTGTAGAGCATACCCATAATATATGAAACTATGGACAATCGACAAGAAAACCACCAAGCGTCCATAATTGAGAATGAAGGTAATATTTGCAATAAAATTATCTCTATTTTCATTTACCTTGGATCAAACTGCAACTATGTCAGTCTTGAGCTTGTGGAAAGCTACCAACTAGCCAAAGAACTACATATAAAACCATTGTTGGTCCAATTAGTGACATGGAAAAAAAGAAAAATAAATCACTGGGTGAAATCATGTGAGTTTGAGATAAAGAATATTCCAATGAAATCACACCTGAATTTACAACCGTAGGGTGCATATAACCTATTGTTGAGCACGAATTGGATATATGCATATAGGACAAAATTTTACTGTTATGAGAAGGGCGTTGAATGCCTGGATGAAATTAGGGAGGAGAATATTACTAGGGAAGTGAAAACCCACTTTGACGAGGTTGATCATAGCCATGTAAGCTAAATACAGTCACTGAGAAATCTGGCTTCCATTTGTTGTACAAATTTCCAGTAATGAAAAAGGAAACAACAATGTTGAGAAAGAGGAGAGTGAGGTGTTGGAAACAAAATCTTTTTTTTTGAAATAGTATGAAGATGTGTTTCCAACAGATGTTCTTGGATTTCCTCCTCACAAAGAGGTAGATTTCTCTATTGAGTTGATGCCTAGAGAAACACCAACATCCAAGGCACCATACATGATGAGTAGACGTGAATTAGTTGAATTAAGCTACAACTTAAAGAGATGCTGGATAAGGGCTATATAAGGCCAAGTGTGTCTCCGTGGGGAGCTCCAGTTCTTTTTGTGAAGAAAAAGGATGGTACACTCAGAATATGCATAAATTACAAGAAATTAAATAAAGTGCCCATCAAGAACCAATATTCGTTTCCATGAATTGACGACTTATTTGACCAGTTGAGAGGAGCAACAATTTTATCCAAGATTGATTTAAGGCTTGACTATCACCAAGTACGCACCAAGGAAAAATATATTCATAAGAATGCATTTCAGACAATATATAGACACTCCAAGTTTTTGGTGGTACCCTTTGGGCTTACTAACACCCCTACCACCTTCATGTGTTTAATGAACAATGTGTTGTGTCCTTGGACAAATTTGTGATTTTATTTGTTGATGATATATTGTTATATTCAAAAACTGAAGAAGAACATGAAAATCACCTAGTTGCAGTGCTACAGTTGCTAAGGGAACACAAACTTCATGAAAATATTATTAAGTGTGAGTTCTTCCAATCACAAATACATTATTTGGGACACATCATCTCGAAGGAGGGGATATAAGTGTATTCGAAAAAAAACAACGCTATAATGGAGTGGCCAACATTGAAAAATTTGAATGAGATTAGATCATTCATGGGGTTGGAAAGATACTACAGAAGGTTAATAAAAAACTTCTCCAAGATGGGCCACCCAATCACTTGCAAAAGAAAGGAAATAAATTAGAGTGGACAATTGAATGTGCAACAAGTTTTGAAAATTTGAGACAATTGCTCATTAATGCACCAATGTCAAGAATTTTCGATCTAGACAAAGATTTTATGGTTGGTACACATTCCTGCAAAAAAGGGATCGATGTATTATTGATTAAGAAAGGATAGGTATTTTTATATGAGTCGCAAAAGCTAAATGACCATGAGGAAAACTATGCGACTCATGATTTGGAGCTAGATTCCATCATCCATGAATTGAAAATGTGGAGTCATTACGTCCTTGACATAAGATTTATGCTTATGAAAGATCATGGGGGACTCAAATATTTGTTTGATCAACCTAAGTTTAATGTGAAACAAGCTATATGGTTTTCCATACTTAGAGAGTTTGACTTTGAAATCAAGTACATCAAGGGAAAATAAAACAAGGTTATCGATGCACTCAGTAAAAAGACTCAATTAAATCACATGCAACCATAATCTCTTATGGATTAGAAATAATAGAACAGGTCAAACAGGTAGGGAAGCATGATGAGAAGTATCATCAGATAAAGGAAAATATACAACAAGATGGTGAGGATGGAAAGGATGATAAATATAATCTCACAGACGTTGGTCTAGTTAGATTCAAGAATAGAATATGTTATCACTCCGCCAGATTCCCAAGGTTGAAGAAGGAATCCCAACAGAGGTAACCATAAACCAAGCTTTTGACTTGGTAGCTAGCCCTACCAAGTTAGAGAGGGCTCTCTCCACAGGGTCATGGCCAAGAGAGCTGGAGGGATTAGGATTTTTAGGCTAGGTATGAGTGAAAAGGTTGTTTTTTATTTGATTGGGTTGGGTTATCACTGGATGAAGAAATTAGGTCAAGGAAATCTAGGTCAGGGAAAATGAGATAGGGTTGCATGGATCAGTGGGGAAAAGTAGGAATAAGACTTAGCACTTGAAGATGATTGTGATGATATTCTTTTTAGACTGAAGAGAAGCTAGGAAGAGCATGGGAGATGTATTCTTTTTAGACAGATGAAAATGGACAAACGATGATCAATTCCCCAAAACAGAGCATGAGAAAGCATGTGTTTTGATTATCAAAATTGAAAGAGACCATACCATAGAGATGAAGTGAACATGAATACAATACATTAAAACATATGAAACTGAAGAAAATACAATGATAAACATCATACCACAAGTATCCCAAAAAATAGCTACAACTCCTCTTTATTAGCTGGCCAAACTGAGTACAATAGTTCCTTGACCAATAAGCAAACATACAAACTGATTCCAACCCTTTTTAAGAGTGAAGAAAGGGACTAAATAGACATCAAAACATCATTCAATCATCCTCAGGGGTCGAATCCATGAGGTGAGGAAGAGATCCACAAAATACTGAACTGAAAACTGGAGTGTAGGATGGTCCACGTGACTCACTCCTCATTACATTGAACTGATTCATTATGACTCAATGATGACTTTTACTCGATGAATCTACCCTAGTTAACTAATATCAAACATAATTACATTTACCATCATTAATTACATGAGTAGAAACATGATTTCTTGAATAAAAGTCAAAATTTTAGCGAAACTTGGAAAAAATTAGCAAATTGGTCATTTGCGCCCTCCACTATGCATTTGCGCCCTGGCAGCGTCATTTGCACCCTCTCTGTTCAGTGCCACTTTTGGCTGACCTACAGGTGTCCACATCAGGCCCAAGATGGCTTGTTGGAAAGCCTAACCTGTCCTCTTTCTGAATATGCCTCAATTTCAGAAAATGGAGGTCATTTTCACCCTAAAAAAGTCATTCTCCCAAGGTTGGTATTTGCGAAGTGCCTAGGTCAAAAAATGGGTAGAAAGGTGATTTTTTGGTGGTTTTTAAATATTTTCACCTAACAAAACTGCAAACCAAGGCTGGAAACATGGTTTTCTGAGATGCATTGGTCATTAGGAAACCAATGGTGCCTTTCTTCTCCTCAAAACATTCCCCAATTATTTGCGTAACACCTAGGGCGCTGCACAAATTCCCAATTTTATGCTAAATGTCTGTCCCAAAAAACATAGAAACTTCCATAATTTGAAAAAAAGTTAGGAAATGCCTCAAATTTTTTTGGAATGGCTGATTATGATGTGTCTAAGCTTGGAGGGAAGCCTCAACAAGAATGTCCAATTTCTTCTTCTCCTCCATGGTCAAATATTCAATTTTTGCATTAGCACTTTTGAGCTTGGCCAATGCAATTTTCTCTTTCAGTGCATGATGTTTGACCTTCCTCCTCACTAGGTCAATATCCTTATTTTCATTTGCTAGCAGCTTCTCCAAGTGCTGATTGGCTCTATCAAGCCATGGCTCCCTATTCTCAGTGATCACAATAGCAAGCTGCTCATTAAGGGTTAGTTGATCAACAAGCTTAGTTTCCCTTTGTCTCTCTAGAGCTAGAACTCTTTTCAGCCCTCTAGTTCTAGGTCTATGTCTTGGTACTTGCTCCTCATGTTCATAATCGAGTAACCCATACTTATCCAGTGTTTCATTTAGCATGGATTTATCCTTTTCTACCTCCCTTTGAGCAGTGAAATACTTAACCTCATCAATGACCTGTTTGGTCTTCAATTGCTCATTTTCTTGCTCAAGGAAGTGTATGACATATCTGGCCCTGTCAAGAATAGTTTGAAGCTCAATAATCTTGGCATACTTGCCTTTGATGGCTGCATTTATGATTGTTTCATCTTCATCCTCATCTAGGTCAACAAGCTGAAATTCTTGTTCTGTTTCATGAGTGTCATCCTCATCATGAATGATTGGATCAATGACCTTCTCTTTGCCTTTGTCTACCTGTTGTGTTGTTGAAGAAGGCATGGCCCCTTCCACTCCATTGGAGCAAAAACATTCCTGTGGCCTCTCTGGTAGGTTTTTGGCAATGGCTCAACCTCAACCATACTATCCCATTTAGGCTCAATGTCCTCAATCCTGCTAGGTGACCCAAAATCATGATGAGATGGAGATGAAGGATCATGATGAGATGGGGATGAAGGAGGTGAAGGGGATTGATCTAATGATGATGAGTGTGCCATGGGATGAGATGGAGGGATGGAAGTGGATGGCTGGGATGATGAAGGGACATTTTGTGCATGATGAGTGGATGGCTCATTGAAAATATCATTAGCTATGAAGGTGCTCCATGCAATGTTTAGTTGATTTGTAGGAATTTACAGGGTAAGTTCCTTAGATAAAAAACCAAAGGTCACCGCTCACAAATAGATCAAAAATCAGTACTCTAGTATTATCACGTGGTTAAAACCCTCGAAGAGGGAAACATTCCATGGCCTGAGCCAACATGGCCACTTTAGGCAATTTATTAATATAAAAAGAAAAGTTACATTTCTCTCATAAATGGTCACCGGAAAAATGACCCTCCATGCTCTTTAAATAGAGATCATGGACCAATCGGGTGTTAAGCCACATATCAAGTGTCGTTAATACCGAGGAGAGAGTGAATCGTCAGATCAATACAAATTGTGACCATCGGATTATAAGTTACAAATGTACATAGTAAAGAAACACACTTTACCTAACTCTACACTAGATTAAGTTATTCTTAACTATTTCCTATGTGTTGGAATATCCTAACATTCCCCCTTAAGAAAAACTTGGGATAGGATTGAAGGATTTACAAAGGTGACACAAAAGGAGCCTATTTCCTATGTGTCGAAATATCCTAACATTCCCCCTTAAGAACAAATTGGGATAGGATTGAAGAATTTACAAGGGTGACACAATGGGAGAAGGAAGGAGGCATTAGAGCCTATCCCTCCTTAATGATAACTTTCCTGAACTCCAAGCATGGATCGAAGTTTGGTAAACTTCGATTCTGTGAGAGCCTTTGTAAAGATATCGACTACTTGATCATTAGTTGGACAATACTGCACTTCAAGAACACAATCATGAATGAGATTTCTGATGAAGTGTATGTGGAGCTCAATGTGTTTCATACGCTAATGTTAAACTAGATCTTTACATAACTGAATGGCACTCTGATTATCACACCAAAGTGTAGTTGGATGTTGCTGATGAAGACCAAATTCGGACAATATCTGATGAAGCCACATGATTTCCTTGCTGGCTTCAACTGCACCACGATACTCTGCTTCTGCCAAAGAAAGAGAGATGGCACTTTGTTTCTTACAAGACCATGTAATAGGTCCTGAACTAAGAGTAAATACATATCTTGCAGTAGAATTTCGATCATCAAGGTCATCAGCCCAATCAGAATCAGTGAAACCAATCAACAATGAAGATGCTCCTACACTGTAATGAATCTCGAACTGAACTGTACCTCGAATATATTGAAGTATTATTTTAGCTGCTTTCTAGTGAATTTCATGAGGTTGGTGCATAAACCGAGCGACAATACCAATGGAAAAGGAAAGGTCAGGACGGGTATGGGTTGGATACAAAAGTTTACCAACAAGTTGACGGTATAAGGTAGCATCAACTTCAGGGGTAGTACATGTTGAAAATTGGTTACCAGAGGACAGGTGGTTCCCTAAGGCTTTGATCTTTGGCGTTGGGAAAAGTGTCCAAAATAATTTATTTTTTCTCCTAAAGTGACTTTATAAAGTTATAAAGTCAAATCTAATTTAAAAGTGACTTTAAGTTACCAAGTCTAATTTTAAAGTGACTTTAATAAAGTCAATGTGAAATTAGAAAGTGAAAAGTGACTTTGGAAATAAATGACTAAGTGGGTCTTTATTAAAGTGGGGTGAATTAAAAAATAGAAAGTGAGATTTAAATGAGAATTTAATCTCAGCCCTAGATCTAAATCTATCTCAGCAATTGGATTTAGGGATTCCCAAAAAGTCGCTTAGGGTTAGGTTAAAGGAAGAAAAGGAGGGAAAAGGTCATTCATTCTTTCTTGAACAGATTGAGAGAGAAGGAGAGAAAGCTAAGGAGATTTTTCTGAGCAGTGAGAAGAAAGAGGGCAGCAGTGAGGAGATTCAACAAATCCGTACAACAACATCTATTGGCACAAATCCCAAGGCAAAAAATCCATACAGCAGGAGAGAGGCACTGTTTCCAAGAAAGGAGGCACAAAAATTGAGGAAGAGGGTAGCAACATTAAGCATGCAGTTGGAGGCAGAAAACTGGGCACAAAAATCGAGGAGAAGGGTTGCTGATATTTTTGGCACAAAAACTGAGAAAGAGGATAGTAGCTACAACACAATTTTCTAGGTAGTTTTTGTGCACGAATTTCGAGGAGGGCTGCTATACAAATCTGTACAGTCCGTACGGTTCCATACAACTGGTTCTGGAACGATTCCCAAGGTGGCCGTACAACATTTATTGCTGCCATTAATGCTATAATATTTTTTTGTTTTGAAAGTTACTGATTTGGCACAGTTTTCGAGGCGGTGTGAAAGCACAGAAATCGAGATAAGTATGTAATTTGGTTGCTGGAATTTTTTACTTTGTTTTTATGTTTCAATGTAAAAGCAATATTCAGAAAATAAAGAGAATATTTTGAATTAGTTTTCCCCAAGAGTTGTAGAGGGTTTTTCCAGGGTCATCTTGACCAAAAATCAGTGTGTCAAAATTCTGTGTGTGGCTGATTTATTTTTCTGAGTTTTATTTATGCATTTCAACACTGTGAAATTTTCAGAATTTGTCTTTTCAGAAAATATTTATTTTTCCAGCTTGTTGAATGTATGGCTATGGGAATGGACATTTAAATTTATGGGAGAAATAAGAAGAAACTGAAAACCAGGGTTGGGTCACAAAATTTCTACATGGTATCAGAGCTATTTTGCTGAAAAGTGAAGTTTTGGACAACAAGAAGAAAAATTACAGCAAGCTGATTTTTCACACAGAAAATAGTACCTTTACTACAACAGTGTCTTTTTCAATTTATTAGGAAAACAAACATGTCTTTGGGCTTGAGGGTGGATGATAGGTTGTATGGGAATAGTAACTACAATACATGGAAGGAAAGAATGCAAAGCATCTTTGAGAAGGCAGAAGTCTGGGGTATAATGGTGCATACCCAACAACACCCTGTTAATGTGCTTGCTGACCTTGTTTAAATAGCAGACTATAATAAGAAGAATAAGAAGGGTAAGATAATGATTCTGGATGGTATTAAAGACCATTTCATTCCTCATGTGAGAGGAAAGAGATTTTCTCATGAGATGTGGACAACCTTGACCAATCTCTACCAGAGTACAAATGAGAACAGAAAAATGGTCCTAAGGGAGAAGCTGAAGACCATTAAGATGGCTAAGAATGATAGTGCTACTTGATATATCACAAAGATCACTAATGTGAGAGATGCGAAGGCAACAGTTGGAGAGGTCATTCCACCCACTGAGTTGGTGCGGATTTCAATGCATGGCCTTCGCAGTTCATGGCTGAACTTTGCTGATGGGGTTTGTGCACGTGAGACCCTTCCCACTTGGGAGAGGTTCTGGGATGATTGCATACAAACTGAAATCAGAAAGATCCAGCTTGTGGTAGCCAAACCAGTTGAGTAGGATGAGGATGTAGCACTTTTAGTAGGAGGCAAGAAAGGCAAGGGAAAGAAGCAAGCTTCCACAAGTAGTGGTGGGGGAAAAGGCAAAGGTAAAGGTAATCAGGTGAACATGCAGAAGGACTATTCCAAGGTGAAGTGTTGGAATTGTCAGAGGATGGGACACTATGCAGTTGTGTGTCTGGAGAAGAAGAAGAAGGGGAAGAACCAGAGCATGACAACATCTGCAGAGATAGAGGACTTTACAAATAGCTTTGACTGGGAGTTTGGATTCATTGCTTGTGAGTCCACTAGTGCAGGATCACCTGCCACAGAGGTTGAGAGGGAGTGTGCATTTCCCTCCACTAGCGGAGCATCTTTAGGTATCTGGTATGTTGACAGTGGGGCTTCATGTCATATGACAGGAGTCCATGAGTACTTCTCAGAGCTTTCAGAGACTGGCACTGATATAGAGGTAGTACTCGGAGATGACAACATTGTCAGAGCAGTTGGTGTGGGGACATTGACATTTGATAGGGAACCCAAACCTCCCTTGAAGGTGTCAGATGTTCTATATGTGCCAAGGATGAGGAAGAACCTCATATCCATCTTAGCATTGGAGGATAGAGGGTATGAGATATTGTTTAGTAGAGGACATGTGCTTATATATCCCAGGGGTGCTCCGGCTGATTTAGCTAGAGTGATTGGTGTACACCATTCAAAGGTGTACAAGTTTGCATTTCAGCCTCTTTTGGCATTGAGCAGTAGTACCGGTAGTAGAGCTAGTAGTTCAGAGCTGTGGGAGATTTTGCACCGTAGGATGGGGCACATCTATCATGGGACCTTGAGGATATTGCGGGAGATCACTATAGGTGTGCTATATTTCAGTACTGATCACATTGATACATGCAGAGGATGTGCTATGAGCATGTTTTCCAAATCCCCTTTTCCCAGCAGTGACAACAGATCGAATGGGATAAAAGATTTGATTCATACCGACGTGAGCGGTCAGATGTCTCATGTTTCCTTGAGTGGATATGAGTATTATGTTTTATTCATTGATGATCACTCTAGGAAGACCTGGATTTATTTCGTGAAGACCAAGAGTGAGGTATTCAAGCGGTTTCAGGAGTTCATAGCTCTTGTGGAGACTCAGACAGGTTAGAATATCAAGTCCCTGAGGTTGGAAAATGGAGGGGAATACACTCTTGGTGAGTTTGTTGAGTATTGTGTGGAGGCAGGCATCAAGAGGGAGTTCACAGTTCCTTACAACCCCGAACATAACGGGTTTGCGGAGAGGAAGAATGGATCCATCGTTGGGGTTGCCAAAGCCATGTTACATGATCAGGGGTCACCATTTTTTTTGTGGGCAGAGGCCTGCAATACTTCTGTATATTTGCAGAACAGGAGTTCGCATCGTGCCTTGGGGCATGTGACTCTGGAGGAGGCTTTTTCTGGGAAGAAGCCTGATATTGGTCATTTTCATATCTTTGGGTGTATTGCATACTCCTACGCACCGAAGGAGTAGAGGAACAAGCTAGAGCCCACCGCAGAGATGCGTATATTTGTGGGCTACAGTGAGATCTTGAAAGCCTTTCGGATTTATATTCCTGCACATAGGAGAGTTGTTGTCAAGTGGGATGTGAAGTTCGAGGAGGACCGGGCTTTTAGGAGGCCACAAGAGTTAGAGTATATGGATTAGCCAAACCCTCAGGAGCAGCTGAGTCAGGCACAGGGATCCAGTGGGCAGGGATAATGAGGTACATCGATTATGATGTTAGGTCCGTCAGTGAGAAGTGGCTTGCAGAGTCAGAGGGGTGGTGCTTCGGGTAGCATGCAAAGTAGCCCGCAGAGAATTTCACTAGGTAGTCCACTGATGGACAGTTCACACAGTACTTCAACATTTACAGGTTCAGGTTCAGGTAGGAGGACAACAGACAAACATTTAGGAGTTCAGGCTCTTGATAAGGATGAGGAGTTTCATTCTCCAGTGGGAGAAGTGTGCTTAGGGAAGAGGAAGTCCAAGTGGCTTCAGGATACCTTGAGAGAGGCCACATATGTTGCTAGGAAAAAGAGACCGGTCAGAGAGAGTAGACCACCTGAGTGTTTTTGTAGCTATATGGCAATGGTTGCCAACATCGTTGACTCTGAGCCTTCTAGCTATGAGGAGGCAGCTAGCCAACAGGTCTGGAGAGAGGCCATGCAGGAGGATTATTCTTCTATCATGAAGAATGATGTTTGGGATGTGGTGCCGAGGCCTGAGGGCAAATCCGTGGTTACTTCCAGATGGATTTACAAGGTAAAGCATGCTGCAGATGGCAACATTGTGAAATTCAAGGCAAGGTTTGTGGCTAGAGGGTTCTCCCAGGTAGAGGGAGTAGATTATGAGGAGACCTTCGCTCCCGTGGCTCGATATACTTCCATTCGCTCCATTATATCGATAGAGGAAGAGATGGGTTGGAAGATCCACCAGATGGATGTGAAGACCACATTTCTCAATGGCTTCATACATGAGGAGGTGTACATTGAGCAGCCACAGGGCTTTTAGGCACATGGGAAGGAGTCCCATGTTTGCAGACTGAAGAAGGAACTTTATGGCCTGAAGCAAGCTCCTAGAGCTTGGTACTCCAAGATTGATACGTACTTTCAGGAGATGGGTTTCATAAAGAGTAATGCAGATACGAACCTATACTTCATTGTAATGGGTGAGGAGCGTCTCATTCTGGTGTTGTATGTGGATGACTTGGTCATTACGGGTGCATAGAGACTCATAGAGGGCTGCAAGAGAGATCTTGCGTCAGAGTTTGAGATGAAGGACATTGGCTTGATGCATTATGTTTTGGGTTTGGAGGTGTGGCAGGAGGAGGGGAATTTATTCCTGGGACATGGAAAGTATATTGTGGACATCCTTGGCATATTCCACATGGAGGATCGTAGACCCATGTCGACACCCATGATCACCAACTGGAAGAAGCTTCATGCTTCAAATTCCGAGTTGGTGGATCCCACATTGTATAGACAGCTAATTGGTCCTTGATGTATCTAGTCAACACTAGACCATATATATGTTTTGTAGTCAACACGATGATCCAGTTCATGTGTGAGCCTAGAAGGGTGCATTGGGTTGCTGCAAAACACATTTTGCGGTACTTGCAGGGGACAGTGGAGTATGGTCTGGATTATAGGCAGGGAGATGGAGTGAGATTGGCAGGTTACACTGATTCTGATTGTGAAGGTTGTGCTTCTGATAGGAAGACAACTTCAAGGTGCTATTTTGGGTTGGGTTCGGAAGTGGTGTCATGGTTCAGCCGAAAGCAGCAGTCAGTAGCATTGAGTTCAATGGAAGCAGAGTACATGGCGACCAGTCTAGCTAGTTTTGAGGCCATATGGATTCACAAGATGTTGTTTGGATTATTTGGTCAGCCGTTGAGACCTTCAGTGATATACTATGATAATCAGAGTTACGTTAAACTCACGGAGAATCCAGTATTTAATGACAGGTCAAAGCATATTGGTATCAAATATCATTTCATTAGAGACTATGTTCAGAAGGGAGTTGTGAAGCTTGAGTATATTCCCACTAATGAGCAAGTTGTAGATATTCGTACCAAAGCCTTACCACGAGGCAAGCATGCCTACTTCAAAGACAAGATGGGTGTGGTGAGGAACACCTTCCTCGGTAAGAGGGAGTGTTGAAATTTGGTTATCGGAGGGGACATGTGGTTCCCTAAGGCTTTGATATTTTGCCTAGGGAAAAGTGTCAAAAATAATTTAATTTTTCTCCTAAAGTGACTTTATAAAGGTATAAAGTCAAATCTAATTTAAAAGTGACTTTAAGTGATAAAGTTACTAAGTCTAATTTTAAAGTGACTTTAATAAAGTCAATGTGAAATTAGAAAGTGAAAAGTTACTTTGGAAATAAATGACTAAGTGGGTCTTTATTAAAGTGGGGTGAATTAAAAAATAGAAAGTGAGATTTAAATGAGCATTTGATCTCAGCCCTAGATATAAAGCTATATCAACCGTTGGATTTAGGGATTCCCCAAAAGTCACTTAGGGTTAGGTTAAAGGAGGAAAAGGAGGGAAAAGGTTATTCATTCTTTCATGAGCAGATTGAGAGAGGAGGAGAGAAAGCTAAGGAGATTTTTCTGAGCAGTGAGAAGAAAGAAGGCAACAGTGAGGAGATTCAACAAATCTATACAACATAATTTATTGGCACAATCCTAATGTAGAAAATTCGTACAACAGGAGAGAGGCACTGTTTCCAATAAAGGAGGCACGAAAAATCGAGGAAGAGGGCATCAACATTAAGCACGTAGTTGGAGGCAGAAAACTGGGCATAGAAATTGAGGAGAGGGGCTACTGATATTTTCAGGACAAAAATTGAGAAAGAGGACAATAGCCACAACATGGTTTTCTAGGCAGTTTATGTGCACAGTTTTCGAGGAGGGCTATTTTACAAATCCATATAGTTGGTTTCGGCATGCTTCTCGAGGTGGATGTACAAAATTTATTGTTGTCATTAATGTTGTAATATTTTTCTGTTTTGAAAGTCACTGATTTGGCACAATTTTCGAGGCGTTGTGCAAGCACGGAAATCGAGATAAGTCTGTAATTTGGTTGCTGGAATTTTTTACTGTGTTTTTCTATTTCACTGTAAAAGCAATATTCAGAAAATAAATAGAAGCTTTCGAATTGGTTTTCCCCAAGAGTTGTAGGGGGTTTTTCCAGGGTCATCTTGACTAAAAATCAGCGTGTCAAAATTCTATGTGTGGTTGATTTATTTTTCTGAGTTTTATTTCTGCATTTTAGCACTGTGAAATTTCCGCAATTTGTCTTTTCAGAAAACATTTATTTTTCCATCTTGTTGAATGTATGGCTATGTGAATGGGCATTTAAATTTATGGTAGAAATAATGAGAAACTGAAAACCGGGGTTGGGTCACAAAATTTCTACATACAAGTGACTGAAAGCTTGACTCCAGACTGAAAGGGAGAAGGGGTTGGCTTACAGTCTTCCATGTGAAAGTGGTGTAGAATATCACGGCATACTTGGACTGAGAGAGGGTAATACCTTCTTCGGATTGCAAGACTTGAAAACCAAGGAAATAATGCAAGTGTCCTAAATCTATAATTTCAAACTTCTTTTTGAGGCTAGACTTCACATGGTTTATATGGTTGGGATCACTAGCAGTAAGGATAAGATCATAAACATAAAGAACAAGGATGGTGAAGGACTTACCCACTTTCTTGGTGTAGACAGTGTTGTCAGAATGACACCAAGAAAAACCATTCTCTAATAGAAATCTATCCATTTTGGCATACCAAGCCCGAGGAGCTTGTTTGAGACCATCGAGAGACTTCCTAAGACGACAAACAAGGTTGGAGTCATTTTCGATAAATCCAGGGGGTTGTTCCATGTAGATTTCTTCATGCAAATCTCCATGTAAGAAGGCAGATTTAACATCCATCTGATGGACTTCCCATTTAAAGGAGGCAACAAGGGAAAGAACAAGGCGAATATAATTCATTTTGGCAACAGGGGAGAAGGTTTCAGTATAGTCAATGCCTTCAACTTGTGAAAATCTTTAGGGAAGAGACGAGATTTATGTCTATCCAATTTTCCATCTGGTCCAAACTTGGTTTTGTAAACCCATTTGCATCTGACAAGTTTTCTTCCTTTTGGAAGAGGAACAATATCCCAAGTATCATTCGCCAATAAGAAACAATATTCTTCTTTCATAGCTTCATCCCAATCTGGATGACCGAAGGATTCTTGAAAGGTTTCTGGATCAGGATTTTCTGGAACTTGAGCCAATAAGGAAGAGGCTATTTCGAACTGAGAACGTGTACGTCATCGATCAGTAGGGTCACCTGCAAGAGAACTTGCTGCATCCCGAGTAGAGCGGACCCATCTTGGAAGCTGTGGAGTAAAAGGAATAATTTCAAGAGGTGGAGGAGGATTTTCATCCTCGCTGTCATCATCTGAACTAGAAGGAATGCTATTAAAAATATAAGAGAGAGAGAGAGGTGACACATATGCCGAATCAGGCTCGCAGGCCAAAGGTGGCACACCCGCCGAACTAGGCTCGGAGGCCGATATTCTTTCATCAAATTTTACATCTCTTATAATGAATATATTTTTTGATTTTGGTTGAAGAAGTCTATATCCTTTGACATCTTTAGAATATCCAACAAAAATGCATTTTTCACTCTCAATTTCTAAGGATTTATGTTTTGCATCTTAAATATGTGCCAAAGCATCACTTCCAAAAACACGAAAGTGACTTACATCTGGTTTGATTGAGCTCCAAGCTTCTTCTGGAGTTATATTATCTAAAACCTTAGTAGGAGTGCGATTTACTATGTAATTTGCACAATTAATTGCTTCTGCCCAAAAATTGAGACTAAGTCCTTTAGATTGAAGCATACAATTAGCCATTTCTTTTAAGGTGCGATTCTTCCTTTCAACTACACCATTTTGTTGTGGAGTATATGGAACAGTATGTTGCAATTGAAGGCCATGCTCAGTGTAGAAGTTGAAATTTTTTTTGTTAACATATTCTCCTCCATTTTTTGATCTTAACTTGAGAATTTGATGTCCAGATTATTTCTCAACAAAGGTCTTAAAGGCCAAGAACATGTTAAAAAATCCACTCTTGAGTTTTAAGAAGTATACCCAAGTGTGTTTGGAAAAATCATCAATGAAAGTTAAGAAGTACTTGCAACCAGAGAAAGAGACAATAGGAAGTGGACCACATAAATCACTATGCACAAGCTGCAAAGGGGATGAAGTGTGCCAAGAGGCATGTTTGTCAAAACTATCCCATTGATGTTTTTCGAGTACACATCCGGAGCAAACATCATCTCGGAAAGATACCATAGGAAGACCTGTCACCATATTTTCTTTACATAGAGTTTGAAGAGAGCGATAGTTTAAGTGACCAAATCGCTCATGCCAAAGTTTGCTCACTTCATCATTATGAGCAACAAAAACGAAGGGAAGACATGATGACCCAAATTTGTCAAAATTATACAACCTTGTGGAATCATCAACAATGCTAGTAGCTAAAATATGTCTAGGATATTTGAGGTCCTAGATTACAAAATATGAGGTGAGAATTCTACTATTTTCCCTTCACCTAAATGAGTTATCTGATAAACAGAGAGAAGGTTTCATGACAAGGTAGGAAAACAGTGCATCATTAAAATGACCATTATCTAGATGAATGGTTCCAGATCCTACAACACTAAGAGATCTATCATCACCAACATAAATATGTTTGGTGTTGCAATCATTTAAAGAAGAAAACATGGATTTATTTTTGGCCATGTGGTAAGAAGCTCTAGAATCAATGAGCCAATCATGAGAATGAGAAGAAGACGCTACATTTAATGCATAACCATATCTTTATGGTTGACAACCACAAGCAGAAAGTGCCATTCCTGAAGATGAAGGTGAAGAGTGCTCCAAATTGATGTTGTGCTTCTTCATTGATGCTTCTAAGGCTTCCATCTTCTTAAAACATTTGGACTCTATATGGAAATCATGATTACAAAATTTGCAATGTCTGTCTGTCTTCTTCCATTTGATTTTATTTGCCTTATCATTTTGGTGAGTTTCTTTTTCAGTTTGCGGCTGAAATTGCTTAGGACCCTTGTTTGGTTTCGGACCATACTTTTTAGGATACTGCTTCTTGGGATTATTTTGATATGATTGCTGTTGGGCTGCTAAGGCTTTATTAAAAGAATTTCTAGAAGCGATAAGACCAAGGTGTAAGAGTTTTTCTTATTCTCTTATCAAAGAATCACAAAAGGCATCAAAAGAGGGGTTCTTGTAGGTGGATCATAAAGAAATGATGGCTTCTCTAGTGGAACGGAAGGTGGAAATAAATATAGAGTATGTAGGGCCAAGCTTAGCAAGAATGAAATAGATGAGGCTACCATCTTCCTTTTTGACCTTACAACCTTCTAAAAGAAGTCTAAGGGTCTTGAATTTGGAAAAAAAATCTTCAATAGAGGAGAAATTATTGGGGTCCAAAGTAAGCAACTCATTTTCAAGCTGGTGGGCCCTGATTTGATTTCGAATGTAGAAATTTATTAATACTAATAGTATTACCAGATTCTCCTGATCTAACAAATTAATCTGATGCAGGAGCATCGGCATTAGCCAGCAATGTGGAGGATTGTCCACATGTTGTGGCTAATCACAGTAAAATTCCTTAACTGTTTGGTCGAATTCGGGATTACTGAGAAGGATCAAAATTCTCAACCAGTTTGTTATTGAAATAAGTATGATATTGCCTTATTTTAAAGATAAGATTTGTTAAATAAGTGTGCATGAGGGCTAGTAAATAGGGAATTCTGTTAGAGTTTTAAAAATAGAAGATTATGTATCAATTTGTTAGCAGAATTAGTGGAAGGATTAATGAGAGGAAATTGTAATAAGTGAGGAGATCTTTGCAGTTTGGGGAGGATTCTTTCAGATTGATTAGAGTTGTGGGTGACTTAGAGTAGAGCGAAATCTCGAATGGGTGGGTGGATTGTTTTAATGGAAATCGATTTCTTTGTATAATTGGGCCGAAGGCCGAAATCTTGTTTTAGTTTTCTAAGTATTATTCTTGAAATAAGTATCGTGTGTCTCTTTGTATGATGCTCCGTGGAATTTGAACATTGATCTGGTGTGAAATTGTTTAATTAATGGAGGACTGTTTTTGTATGAAACGAGGGTTAGTTTTCTTGGTGCAAGTGAGGCAAAAGCCAAACTCTGTTTAGTTTTGAGTATTATGAAACGCCATCATCTTCTATGCAAATCAAATGAAATGGTGAATACTTGAGTGTTGTTTGACCAGGCAAAGAACGAGACTCTGTTATGGACAAACTCAATGTTGATGTAAGACGAGTATAAGGTTGATGCATTTGTTATTGACTGAATTGAGTTTCATTTGTGTTTTTAAATTGAGAATTCTGTGTGTATTGCAACCCGACGTTATCAATTTTTGTAAGTTGGGAAACGTCTTTACACAGGAAAATAATTTGAAAAGACTTTGTGGACCTTTTGAAGTGAAGATGAATTAACATATGAGACAGTTTGAAGTGCATCGGATCGCTCTGATACTTCGGAAGACCGGTATAGATATTGTATAGCAAACACGATTTCTGGGATCCGATTGGATCGGATCAGAGTTGCTGAGTTCTTGACAACTTGGCATTTAATTCATTGCGAATTCCGATACCGATCTTATCGGATCGGTGTAACAGAGTTTGTATGGAATCAGAATTGGACGGAGTACGGGAGAATTACATTGCATCGGCGTTGAGTTAGAATTAATAGTTTGGGTATCAAATAATTTGGCGTTTTCCGATTTTCGACTAGATCGGATCGGAACCTTGGATATTGAAGTGATAACGCATTGTAAGAGGCCGATTGGTGACTTACATCTGGATCGGATCGGAAGTTTGGTATTCCACTCCTGGTGACTTCCGATTGATCTGTCGGCATCATATTGAAGTTGTTGCAGGAAACGCAAAGGGAAATTGTAATGTATTGCCAATCATCGAGTTCAAAGTGTTTTGAACTGTTCAATCAATTAAATTGACAGCGCAGTGTTTATATGAAGTTTTGTATATAAAAGGCGCTTAGTAATGTGATGAATAGTTCAAAAAGTATTTAAATCAGTTTTGAAAAGTTTGAAAAGGAGATTGGTGAATTATATGAAAGGACTTTGATTCCAATAAAATTAGAGTCGATTATTGAGATAAGATCTATTTTGTGTTTTAGTTTGTTTTTCATTCCAACGCTGTAGACAGATTCCCGAACATTGTTATCTGATGAAGAATTGAGGGTGCAAAGTTGTTTTTACGCTGTGTCTATTTTATATAAATTAAACAGTAAACAGATTGATGGAAAAGGTGAATTAAGGCGTGGCAAATTGTCAACATGAGCAGTGTTAATCCAGCTTGGTGTGCAGAAAAGGGAAAAAGGCGCATAAACAGATCTGGTACCTTGGTTCGATTGAATTGAAGAATCAAGACACAAAATTGAGTGCAGAAAAATGTTATTGGTAATGTTTGCGTGAAAGGTTCGTTTGAAACAATGTCAAGTTGAATTTAAATCATGGGCACATTGATTTTATTGACTTTTGATTGTGTGAAAAGTGTGTGTAATATTGCCTGTGTATGGATAAGTTGAAGAGCTTCCGTATGTACTGTTGAAATTGCCTAGCATTGAGTTTTAATCGGACAGAGATTTGAGATGCATTTCTTATATGCATGGTAGTGTTTGTAGATTCTGGGTTTGTAGGTTTGCCCTGCGTCATTTTGGTATCAGAGCTTGGCTCTGTGAAAGAGTGAAGACTGCAGCAATATAAATCAAGAGAAGTTGTGAGAGAAGAACCATAAAGAAGTGGCAGTGAACCTGAAGAATCCAACAGGAGATTGGACAGAGAGGACAATTGAGGTGTTCTTGAAAGAAAGAGTGAGAGATTGCAGAAGCCTAGAGGGAGCAAAGGTGTTGCTCAAGAGAAGATTCCGGATAGGGGATCGTGCTTACCAAAAGACTGAGTGAGGAGAGCTTCGTGAGGTAAGATTTCAGTAAGAAGGACTTACTGTTGCAGAGGCTTGTTGCAGAGGTGCAAGGAGTTCATGGAAAGAGAGGAGCAGAAAATGACTACAGATAGTCATAGCAGAAGTTCACAAAGAAGCCACAGCAGAAGGGAAGATGCCAAAGCAAATGGCATGAGGATGAGTCAAGAAGAGTTTGACCGAGAGAAAGCTGAGATAGATTTCCAGATTGGAATATTGATGAAGATGTTGCAGAAAAGTGGTTGGACCATGAGGAAAAGAGTAAAGTGGCCAAGGCTACGAGAAAGGAGAAATCAACAAGTGAAGTCAGAGATAGTAGAAGAATTGAGAAAGATTGAGCAGATATTATGTGCTCAAGAGGAATCAGAGAAACTCAGAGAAGCAGAGGTAGAATTGGAAGTTTCCATTTGCAGACCAGAACAAGGTGAAATTTTGGGGGAAGAGGATAATGAGAGATCAGCTGAAGATCTCATGGACTATTGGCAGAGTTCAAAACAATTCGAAGATATGTTGACAAAGGAAGCAGATGAGGCAATGAAGCCTTGTGATTTTGATTCTTATAGTTTGTGTATGTTTGCAGGATATGCAGAGGATGATGGGCAGTCGGATGAAACTGTCACAAACAGGAATGAAGCTCTTGAGGTGAAGTATGATGGAGAATCCTTTTTAGAGGAAGAAGGCGTTGATCTATTGCAACAGAAGGATTTCATAGATGAAATCCTGTTTCGTGTGAAACAGTCAGATGAGGTTGATATAGACCAGCAGTCTAAAGACAATTACATGGTGGGACTACAAGAAGGTAAACCAATGAATTTGTTTAATGGAATTGATGAAAGATGCTTGCAATATGATAATGTGGAAAACAGGTCAACGCAGGAGGATTGCCAAGAAAAGAAAGAAGCTGAGAATGGAAATTGTGATGATCTGCTGGAGAGATTTCACAAGGAGATAGAATTCTTGGAAAGATTACTCGAGGAACCCAAAGGAGAAACGAAGCTTACAGAACCTGATGAAGGAAAAGGTGTAGAAGACAGCATTAATAAATATGATGCTGAAATCAAAGAAATTGAGCATCGATTATTTGAAGGTGAGATGAAAGATAAGAAACAACAAAGGAGTTATGTCCTCAGAGGCATGAAGGAGACAAAAATATTAACTCAGCAAGATGAATATGGAAGGAACCAGAAATTTGGAAGGAATGATCAGCTACATGAGAGTGAATTTGAGGAAGGCATTAAATTGCAGAAGTGTAGAAGCTGGCAGCAGAATGAAGAACCAGTAATTGGTCCGGCAGTACAAAGAAGGACAAGCGAAGACCGAAGATACAGATGGAGACTGAAGAAAAGGGTAAAGTGGAAGCTATTGCAACAGAGGTGGAATGACAAGCTGATGAACGAGTTCAGGGAACTTGAACAAATTCAAATTGATTTGTTAAAGAAGGGAAGACTCAGAGAAATCGAGTCACCGCAAGAAGGATCCGATGAAATCCAAAATAATTATGATGGAGGATTGGTGCTTGAAGCATCAAAAGAAAATGGAAGGTATTGTATTTTGAAAACTGAAGGTTGTTGTGTGTTTTCAGGTCACATTGACTTGAGGAAAGACAAACAGTTATTGAAGACTGTTGAAGAAATGACTACTCATAGTCATATGCAGAATAAGGAGGATGGCAAAAGAATTTTTGAATTCAAAGGATACACTGAGTCATTGAAGATCATTGATCTTGAAGAAAGCCAGAGTAAAGAAGGATTAAAGACAGATATTGCAGATTGTGCAGAACTTTTGAAAGAACTTCCAGATGAAATGGAAGATTTGTGGAATAAGTCGAATCTTTTGATGAAAAAGCCAGGTAAAGCATTTGTGTTTATTGAGTTTATTAATTTTGATGAAGATTTACATGCAGGAAAAGGGCACTGTGAAGTCAATCTGAACCAAGAAAAATAGATCGGATTAATGGAAGGTATGCTGGAATTTGAAGCAAGGAATGATGAAGTCATGAATGAGAAACCAGAAGAAGAACCTGGGAAAAGGCATTTGTACATTTCAGAAATGTATATAAAAGATTATTGGCACAGAGATTATGATGTTCTAATTCAAGAACACAATCAGTTGCAGCAGAAAAGTATTCAGAACACGAGAAGTGAAATGGACAATGAATTGGATGAGTTGTGGAAACTCATACTACAGCATTCCAGTAAAATAAATGCAAGACAAAAGAAGAAAGGAAGATTGGTTGGAAGAAATGGTACAGGTGAAAAGAATGGAAAATTGCAAATTAAAGTGAGCAAAGTAGCAGAAAAATATGTGAAAAGGACAGCAGCAGATAGTGAGGAATTACAGCACAAAGGCGGAAGACTTGAGGGACAAACAACAATAGCAGTAACCAAGAACAGACTATCAAACCAAGTATGGGATCCAGGAGGACATAGAACAAAATTGCATGATCAGGAGATCATGGTTAGTTTAAACTTCGGGAGTCTGATGCAGGAGCATCGGCATTAGCCAGCAATGTGGAGGATTGTCCACATGTTGTGGCTAATCACAGTAAAATTCCTTAACTGTTTGGTCGAATTTGGGATTACTGAGAAGGATAAAACTTCTCAACCAGTTTGTTATTGAAATAAGTATGAGATTGCCTTATTTTAAAGATAAGATTTGTTAAATAAGTGTGCACGAGGGCTAGTAAATAGGGAATTCTGTTAGAGTTTTAAAAATAGAAGATTATGTATCAATTTGTTAGCAGAATTAGTGGAAGGATTAATGAGAGGAAATTGTAATAAGCGAGGAGATCTTTGCAGTTTGGGGAGGATTCTTTCAGATTGATTAGAGTTGTGGGTGACTTAGAGTAGAGCGAAAGCTCTAATGGGTGGGTGGATTGTTTTAATGGAAATCGATTTCTTTGTATAATTGGGCCGAAGGCCGAAATATTGTTTTAGTTTTCTAAGTATTATGCTTGAAATAAGTATCGTGTGTCTCTTTGTATGATGCTCCGTGGAATTTGAACATTGATCTGGTGTGGAATTGTTTAATTAATGGAGGACTGTTTTTGTATGAAACGGGGGTTAGTTTTCTTGGTGCAAGTGAGGCAAAATCCAAACTCTGTTTAGTTTTGAGTATTATGAAACGCCATCATCTTCTGTGCAAATCGAATGAAATGGTGAATACTTGAGTGTTGTTTGACCAGGCAAAGAACGAGACTCTGTTATGGACAAATTCAATGTTGATGTAAGACGAGTATAAGGTTGATGCATTTGTTATTGACTGAATTGAGTTTCATTTGTGTTTTTAAATTGAGAATTCTGGGTGTATTGCAACCCGGCGTTATCAATTTTTGTAAGTTGGGAAACGTCTTTACACAGGAAAATAATTTGAAAAGACTTTGTGGACCTTTTGAAGTGAAGATGAATTAACATATGAGACAGTTTGAAGTGCATCGGATCGCTCTGATACTTCGGAAGACCGGTATAGAGATCGTATAGCAAACGCGATTTCCGGGATCCAATTGGATCGGATCGGAGTTGCTGAGTTCTTGACAACTTGGCATTTAATTCATTGCGAATTACGATACCGATCTTATCGGATCGGTGTAATAGAGTTTGTATGGAATCAGAATTGGACGGAGTACGGGAGAATTACATTGCATCGGCGTTGAGTTAGAGTTAATAGTTTGGGTATCAAAGAATTTGGCGTTTTCCGATTTCCGACTAGATCGGATCGGAACCTTGGATATTGAAGTGATAACACATTGTAAGAGGCCGATTGGTGACTTACGTCTGGATCGGATCAGAAGTTTGGTATTCCACTCCTGGTGACTTTCGATTGATCTGTCGGCATCATATTGAAGTTGTTGCAGGAAACACAAAGGGAAATTGTAATGTATTGCCAATCATCGAGTTCGAAGTGTTTTGAACTGTTCAATCAATTAAATTGACAGCGCAGTGTTTATATGAAGTTTTGTATATAAAAGGCGCTTAGTAATGTGATGAACAGTTCAAAAAGTATTTAAATCAGTTTTGAAAAGTTTGAAAAGGAGATTGGTGAATTATATGAAAGGACTTTGATTCCGATAAACTTAGAGTCGATTATTGAGATAAGATCTATTTTGTGTTTTAGTTTGTTTTTCATTCCAACGCTGTAGACAGATTCCCGAACATTGTTATCTGATGAAGAATTGAGGGTGCAGAGTTGTTTTTACGCTGTGTCTATTTTATATAAATTAAACAGTAAACATATTGATGGAGAAGGTGAATTAAGGCGTGGAAAATTGTCAACATGAGCAGTGTTAATCCAGATTGGTGTGCAGAAAAGGGAAAAGGCGCATAAACAGATCTGGTACCTTGGTTCGATTGAATTGAAGAATCAAGACACAAAATTGAGTGCAGACAAATGTTATTGGTAATGTTTGCGTGAAAGGTTTGTTTGAAACAATGTCAAGTTGAATTTAAATCATGGGCACATTGATTTTATTGACTTTTGATTGTGTGAAAAGTGTGTGTAAGATTGCCTGTGTATGGATAAGTTGAAGAGCTTCCATATGTACTGTTGAAATTGCCTAGCATTGAGTTTTATTTGGACAGATATTTGAGATGCATTTCTTATATGCATGGTATTGTTTGTAGATTCTGGGTTTGCAGGTTTGCCCTGCGTCATAATCTTATGTTAAATACATAATCCTTCCACTTAATTCATCGTGGAAATTAAATTGCCAATTGCAAACACATGTGAAGAAAACCAATCGCACATAAACACAGTTGTTTAACGAGAAAGCTTAAAGCTAAAAACCCCAACTATAATATATTATGTATATCAATGAATCATGTAATAATCTCATACAAAGATTAGTACATCAAGCTCTCAGTACAATCAACAATCATTACACACTGTCATGCAAAAATTTTCATATCTATGCACCAATTTCTTGCCTTCTGACAGCCTGCCTCCATTGCACAATCCTTGCTAAATACACTACTACATTTGGCGGAAATTCCGACACCTGTTTCCGACACTTTTGACCAAATGTCGGAAATTTTCCCAAATTTTTTCCATCCCGCTCGAAACCGTCGCTATACCGACGTCTATAGAAAAGTGTCGCAATTACGACGTTTAAAGGAAGACGTCGCAATTGCGACACCATGGCCCAAAGCGTCGCTATTGAGACGACTCTAAACGTCGCAACTGCGACAAAATATCTAGGTGTCGCCATTGCGACGTTTGGAGGCACCGTCCTAATAGCGACGCCTTTTCCGCCGTCGGTATAGCGACAGTTATTTTCGCGCTACATAAAAATACCAAACTTATATGGGCCCTACATAAAAATTCGAAACTTATATGCGCGCTACATAAAAATGTTTCGTATTTTTCGCAATAGCTACGTTTGATATCACGCGCGCATTCGCTCTCTGTTCTTGCAGAACAGCATTTGCCCTCAGCATTCGCGCTCAGCTCTTGCAGAACAGCATTTGCCCTCAGCATTCGCCCTCAGCGTTCGCCCTCAGCTCTTGCAGAACAGCATTCGCCCTCGGCTCTTGCAAAATGGTAAGTTCTTACTGCAGGCCCTTCCTCCTATAGTAGGGTTGACTCTATTTGGGTTTTTTTGGTCAATTCCATTGGATTGTGTTAGGCTGTAGGGTTCTCTGTAGATGTCAAGAATCAAGATTCAATACCCTCTAGTATCTTCATCACCCAATACAAGATTTAAATTTTTCCCAAAGAAACGCTTATTAATTTGGCAGCCATTATTTCTCCCTGCTTTAAAAACCCTACATTTAAATGAAAACAAGCATTGCATTTCAACTACAAAAATCTATTAGTGTTCAAATGTATATGTGCTACATTAACGTCGTCTCCATGCTAACCCTCTGATCTTACGAACACCATTCGCCCTCGGTATTCGCCCTCGGCTCTTGCGAGAATAGCATTGCGCCCGACGTCATACAGCTCTTGCGAACTCTTGTCGCCCTCGACGTCGCCTGAGCTCTTGCGAGAACAACATTCACCTGGATTCGCCTCGGCTCTTTCGAGCAGCATTCGCCACCATTCGCCCTCGGCTCTTGCGGGAGACGACCTGATATACTACAGAGCAAACAATTGTAGTTATCATTCGTGCTCCAATATATTAATATACTTTTTACATTGAACTGAAGAAAGGGAAACAAGCAAATGCTAGCCATCATACAATGCTTTGACATAAGAGTTTTGAGTGACATACTTGAAAAAAAGAACTCATCCACTGATATTTATAATCATTTGATTTATTCAAGTTAAACACAATGTCAAGAATCAAGATTCAATACCCTCTATTATCTTCATCACCCAATACAAGATTTAAATTTTTCCCAAAGAAACGCTTATTATTTTGGCAGCCATTATTTCTCCCTGCTTTAAAAACCCTACATTTAAATGAAAACAAGCATTGCATTTTAACTACAAAAATCTATTAGTGTTCAAATGTACATGTGTGCATCACTTGTGTAGGGTATTCCTTTTCCACTTTCACATTATCCAAGAATGTGTGCAGTATAGTTCATATTTTTTGTGATTTAGATTATCATGAAAAAGGAAAGGTAAATTATTTCCCATGGAAAAAGAAGGTTTTCCCTTTTTACTACTGGAAATGGTACAACAAAGTTCCATTTCTACCCGAAACTCCTATGAAACAGAAACCAAATAAAGGCCATGTCCTCAATGGACATCATTTGGCTTTGAAAATGGCCATTGCACCGTATTGTTTCTTATATTACATCACGATAGTTTCTTAGGTCATTTCTTGTTTCTTGAGATGAAAAATAACCAAAGAAATCGTGAAGATCCTTTCAAGAAATAAATGACCATTTCTCAATCATATCTCAACTATTTTTTATTTTATTCAGTGGTTGCTTACTTTGAGAGAAATTTGATACTTTTATAAGGAATATAACATAAAAACACAAAATGGGAAGGAATTGATGAGGTAGATGACCTTTAGTTGTTGTCAATTAAGAATTGATAATACACGATGCATGTTCTGTACTACAAACTAGATTCCTTCCTGGAGTTAGGACACAGAGTATTGAATCAAAGTTGTAGTTTCTAACTTCTTGTATTGGTTCATCAATTTTGAAATTCAGACATTGCATGTCTTCATTGCTTCATGTTTGAATAATTTGCATCATATCGTACAATAGGAAATTAGGAATTATGATTATTATTACTTTATGGATCTCTTAAGTTACTTTTAAGTTTGCATGGTTTAGTGTGAAATTATTCTAGTCCCCAAACACATATAATCAAGGAATTATAACGTGATTTCAAACATTAAATATCAACAAAATCGTTTAAAGGATATTGAAAGGAAAAAGGTGATAGAAGATAGAAAGTGCCTTACTTAAATTCTCTAAGGATTTTTCAATAGTTGCTCCAAAAGCTTCACTTCAAGGCCCTTCAAGATCGTCTCCAACAATGCTATACCATCAGCTTCAACAATGTTGCTCCAAAAATGTCCCCAAGGTCTTCACAACAAGTTTACTAGAAGTTGCTCCAACAATATATTCAATAAGGTCTTCATTGTCAACTCGTCTCTTGTTTGAGTGCCTTAATGTGCAATGACATGTTTCCAGGACTGAATTCAATGCAAGGCATATTTGAAACTCTAACTCTGTCTTCCGGTGTCTTATTAGAAATTATTTCAGTTTTCATTTTGTGTTTTTAAGTTAGATATTGTTTTCAAGTTTTTACATTTATAATTTTATTGCAATGTGGCAGAATGATGAGAGCAGTGCAGGAACAACCCAGAGACGGGATGATCGCGGAAAGAGGCCAGCGGAAGAACATGTAAAGTGCCAGCATTGCTCTATCTTCAGGTATTTTAGTTATTTACATAATTGAAATAATATTAATTTTGTTCAAATATGGAGACACCTAGCCATGGTACGCCTGATGATTCCCTCTTTGAGGAAGAGCTTTCTTCATCCCTATCTCCAGTGTTCTTGTTGCAAAAAAAGGCACGAGATGCAAGGTCAGAATTTAATACTTTGATAGACGCGCCTCAAACACCTGAAACAGAAGAGAAGATAAAACAAATTATGAGCCAGCTAGAAAGATATCAGGTAATAATAAAAAGTCAAAAGGATATTTTTTTTGTTCTGCATGAGATGAATTGTGATAGTTTGATTTTTAATTTTTACATTGACTAAACTAACAAAAAGTTCTTTTGTATGTAGCGTTTTCTGGCATTTGCTGAACCCGGTGTTGGTGGTAGTGGGACACAAGGGCAAGAGATTGCCTAACAACCCTCTCATACACCTTCTACTCCTTTAGGTGCTAGCCAAGAAACACACCCTGCCCAAGCTGACACCCAGCCAACTGCTGAACGTGTTGGCAATGATGAGGTTGATATGGCCAACTACATTATTGCATTTCCTGGAGCTACACGTGTCAGCTCCACAGGGACCATTAATGGCACGTTGTTGGTGAATGATGAAGGTGTCCTTATAAAGCATGTACAACTCCCAGGTAAATTTTAATATTTTAACTATTTCATGTACTTTATCTAAAACATATTTATCATGATTTTTATTTTTAAATTAATGATATTATCTTCTTCTTCTTCTTCTTCTTTTTTTTGTGTGTAGGAAACAATGAGTTCTACAGGTTTCTGGAGAGCCATGCGTTGGTAATTTTAATCAAACTATAATATTGTGGTGGACTCCCGCAGTTCCAACTCCTAAAAGAACTTCAGATTTGTCAGAAACTTTTGGGGCTTCTCTTATATCGATAATAAATGCAGGCCTTACGGAAAATGGATGAAATATGTCAGGACAATTTATAGATTTAATTGTAATTTAACCCTAGATATGAGCGTCCTCTCACAGTTCCAGAGAGTGAGTGGAGAGCACTCATCCATGACGGAAAAGAGAAAAGGGCAAAGAAAGAAGGAAAAATGCCAACTGGACCTGCAAGGTAAATTACAACTTTAATTCAATAGCTTTAATTTTCTATATGTCTAAAATAAAAGTGTGCTACGTCATATCTGACTTCAATCTTTTGATGCTAGGTTGCCTGACACCTCAAAGGCAACCAAAGCTAGGATTGAAAAAAAGGGCCATCACAAGCTAGGCCAGGGCGGCTACTTGAAATTAGCTGCAATAATTGTAATTAAGTAGCTAAACATCTTATAATTAATTGTATCGCCTTCCAACGTTTTTGTAATCCTATCAAATATGATTAAAAATACACAGACATATGTAATGTAGGGTGATGACTTTAGAACAGAAACAACAGAGGAAGATAAAAATATCGCTTTCCATTTCGGCTATCAAGCCGTAGTTGAACGTCGCATAAGCTTGGGGCAGGTCCCAAGATCCAGAATGCCTGATAAGGTAAAACATTAACCTTTCAATATTTTTGTTTTCATCCATAAATTTAATTTCTAACAACTTTGTTTAAATCAGGGGAGCAGCACTACCGATGAGGAAAATAACCCAGTTTTAGAGCCAGATGTAGATGATCCTCACGTGCAACCTGATCATTGTAGTGGGGACCAGGCCGACAATGCTACTATCAGTGAGGGCCGTGAGGGTAATTAATTTCCACTTATAATTTTTTCTAATTATACCTTGATGGTTTTCCTTATAAATTTTTTTGTTTAAATGACAGAGAATGTTTCCCTTGAGGATCTTACCACCAGAGAGGAAGACAGGGCAACAGTCCCAACGGCGACAACTGGTGCACCATGTAAATAATCTCATTGCAATTTTTTTTATTAATATTACCGAACTAGTTCAATGATATTTAAAAACTGATAATTAAAATTTAATATTATCTGTTTTTGGAGGCGATGCCCCGTCACTGGATGAGACCAGACATCGTGACAATGCAACTAGGTTAGCGGCGACAACTGGTGCACCAGGTAAATAATCTCATTGCAATTTTTTTTATTAATATTACCTAACTAGTTCAATGATATTTAAAAAATGACAATTAAAATTTAATATTATCTGTTTTTGTAGGCGATGCCCCGTCACTGGATGAGACCAGACATCGTGACTACGCAACTAGGTCAGCGGCGACAACTGGTGCACCAGGTAAATAATCTCATTGCAATTTTTTTTTTATTAATATTACCGAACTAGTTCAATGATATTTAAAAACTGACAATTAAAATTTAATATTATCTGCTTTTGTAGGCGCCTCACAATGGATGAGACCGTGACACTGACTACGCGAATCAGGTCACCAAAATCAAAAAAGTACCTGTAAGAATCTCATTGCAATTTTTTTTTGCTGATATTAATAACTAGTTCACGATTTTTAAAACTCGGCAATTAAAATTTACGCTATCCGAAGCTTTTTAGGTGATGTCGCCACTCGGATGAGGATCGTATACCTGTGACTACGCAACTAGTCAGCGCTATGCTAACTGTACCACCAAGTAAATAATCTCATTGCAATTTTTTTTATTAATATTATTTAACTAGTTCTAATGATATTTAAAACCTAAAATTAAAATTTAATATTATCTCGAAGTTTTTGTAAAGGATGCCCCGTCACCAGATGAGACTTTGGAGCATCGTGACTACGCAAACTATAGGCTTTAAAGGCGGGTCGAAAGTAAAAATACCAAATGGAAGAGTGAGTATGAAGGATATTGATGATGTAATTAGGAGCTTTAGAAATAGGAAGAAGAAAAAGAAAATTTGATAATGTAAAATAATGTATTATTATAAGACAAACGTTACCATACTTGGAACGTTTTTTGCGTTATATAAAAAACTCATTTATCATACTATTTTTATGTCAAGCATTAATTGCAATGTTTCCTTGCGTACTTTTTGCTGAATTGTTTTTTTATTAGTTATTGAATATTTTTTTTATGCTCATGAAAGTAAAAAATGAAATATAGATTGGGTATTGGGGAATTGAGAGTGATGTGAGGGGGGAGGAGGGGCCATAAGAGCTTCCACCTTCACGTGGTTGGCCCTGTTTAGTAGAGAATAATTTATTGGAGCGATTTAATCTTGGAGCAAACCTCCCTCGATCCAGCGTAGCAACAAAAAAGTCACCGTTGACTTAGTTGCTACTCTTTCAGATCGTGGGAGGCTTGTTCCAAGTTCATGCGACTCCAATAAATTGTTCTTGAAACGAAGAGGAGCTTATTCAGGTATGTTTTGACATTTTCAACATATGTTCTAACATTATCATAAGAATGCATCTTAGAGTAAAAATACTACATCAATTACTTGTATTTATTGTATAGATAATGATGGATTTTGATTGACTTGGCAGTGCAGGTACAAATCCTCTTGCATCATGAGCAATACAACTTGTCAACCAGGGTCACGTCCAGGATATTTTTGCTTGTGCGCTTGACCAGGTTCGTAATGTCACATTTTGTAAGTTCCTTTACAGTTCATAATTCAATATTAAGCTTGTTCACGATTATTATCTAGGTTTTTGTATGTGTTTTTTCATCTATTTGATTGTAAGCAACTATGCATGTTTCCTGTTGTTCACTATGATTTCTCCCATTACCACTCCCAGGATGAATCCGACTTTATTGTTACATAGGTTACTTTATTGTTACTTTGATTTCTCCATTTACGATTTCATAGGTTACATCATGTAAAGTTGTCAATCTCAGGTTGGTGATGAGCTTTAGTTCTCCAGATTTGGGGCTTTTCCGATATTTTATCCCTCATGTCATTCCTGCATCACCTCGTTGTTTGAGCATGCCAATTGTCTACCACTTGTACCAATTGGCACATGTCAATCTCTGAGTGGTGCCATATTTCACCTATTTTCAGTGAGAGTTTAGGGTTTCTCTAACATAGCTTCAGAAATCCGATTCAGTGCCTGCTTGAATATCGTCACATAATACTCATGGTTTGGATTGATGAGCATGTTCTAAATGGTTGGTTGATTCATAAGAACCACCTATATAGTCATCTTGAGATATTTCAGAAGTTTTCTCGGGTTTCCTTTTTCACCGTTTCTAGTGGGTGGGATGGTGTGGGGTGATCCATCAATACCGGTGCTCTTGTAGTAGGGAATTTGTTTTTGGGGATATAAAGGAGCATTTGATGTAGATATCCCATTGGATGCATTCATAGATGGGCACGAGAGGTCAAGAATTTAAATTAAAAATATGCAACCTCTAGCATGGCAAACTGAAGGCCGCGAGAGACACTGGTTAAAGATTGTTTTGTGCTGGCCTTAATATAGTCGTGATTTCTTTCTATTATCTTAATGTAAATATATAGTCCGGTCTCATTAAAATGAGGATTGTGGTTGTATTTCTCTTTGGTTGTTTCTCTCTTAATGCTCCAGAAGTTGCCAAAAGTTGCGATAGTTGTTTAGTTTGCCTGTTACAACTTAAAAGTGGTTTTTAGCAATGGGAGTCATGTTTTTTTAAGGTTCATACTAATATGAAGATCTTGTAATTATATATTCAGGATAAGAGAAGATGGCCTCTGCTTTGGGCAGTATGACAACAATTGCCACATCTACCTCATTGGGTAACAATGGAAAGGGGAAGAAGTTGGGTGCAATGTTTGATAATTATGGTAGACAATTGTCTTCTCTTTCAATTTTTTCACCCATTTCCTTTAATCGCTCAAGCAGAAGAGGGACTCTGAGATTACGCGACAGAGAGAAGGTAGTTAATGCAAGAGCTATGGAAAAGGAGTTGTACTTCAACAAGGATGGCTCAGTGACAAAAAAATTGTAGGTCAGAGAAAAAATTATGTTTAAAGGAAGGTCACCTGCACGTGAAACTTCACTGCGGTGGATCTTTCCTTGTCCACTTATATTCGATTTTAATGTGTTATTTTAATTTTTCATGGAGGGTTGTTTTGGTATATGGTCTGGCATTCAATTGCACACTTACTGAAAGCATTGAAAATTTGTCTTGCAGGCGGTGTGAACAAACTTGCTGATCTTGTTGGAGTCACCCTTGGGGCGAAGGGAAAAATGTTGTCTTGGAGAGCAAGCATGGTTCTCCGAAAATAGTTAATGATGGTGTGATAATAGCTAAGGAGGTAATTTGTAGATGTGTGCTCTGGTTTTCTTTTTAACGTTGTATTAGTTCCCCCTCTTAAATGTCTTAGATTTGGTAGGCATAATTTGAAAACTCAAAGGTGAAAGGAAACATATTTGTTACCCAGTGGTCTAAAAGGAAGGGTTATGGCTGAGTCAAATTTTATTGTTATTGACATTGTAATGAAATGTATCTCAATGCTATGGTTTTGGGCTTTTTATTGGTTGAATTAGAGGACCCAGTTGAAAATATTGGGGCCAAGTAGGCTGGTTTTCCTTTTTGCTGATGGTTTGGTGTATCTAATTGAATTAGTTGCCTAAGGTATTTTTGGTTGCAAACTCCTTTTCATTTTTCATACAGTATTGGCCTTGTGGAATACATTTGATTGTGTGGTCTTGTTTGATCTACAACATTTGTAGTTGTTTAGTCTTATGGCCGAGGTGCACTTTTATTATGGAAATAGTTGATGCAATATTGTCATTTAATCCTTACTGCATGGTAGCATGTTGAGAAGTTTCTTGTGAAATATTTGGTATTCAAAATGACACTTGATCCTATACAGCATCATGCACTTGAATTAAAAATTCATATTCAAAGTGTGCCAGACAATTCTTGCAAAATTTCAAATATTTATGTTGTTTTAAACCATTATCTTTTTCATGTATTGGATGCCGAAAATGTGAAAAAGACTTTGGTATGAAACCAACTGGTGAATAATTTCCAGCAAAACAACCACTTCCAAGACATGATTTAGAAGTAGAACATACGTACTTATGAAGCATAGAAAGATATCCTTGATGCATTGTCAATGTTTGGCTAGGTTTATTTTTGGAGAAAATAACTCCTTATTCCTAGAATAGTGATCTTCAATACAAGTAAATGCCAGAGAAGAGAGATCATCGTGTGACGCAACAAAACTGAAATTGGACCCCTAAGGAGAGATGGTGTGTCTAAAATCGCTCTGTCAGCATTTTCCCTTGGTTTACCCCGTTCTTTTCCTCCAGCCCGGGTCTTAATTGACTTCTTCTTTCTTCGGGTTTATTTATCAAATTTGTAGAATTTGATAAATAAATACCATCCACAATGGTTGGACTTTAATTTATATTCCCGACTTTATATTATCTCCAAGCCTTATAACCAATGTTTAACTTTCAATACTTTGTATTTATACTCCACGTTTCTTTTTAAATAAATAACTTGTAATGAACTTTCGGCTCTATATTTCACCACCCAGCCTTACAACAATCACGCTCCAGACTTATGCTAATTATCCGCCAATCGTTTAATTAAACAATTTCATTATACTCCGGCCCCACCTATATATATCAATAACCAACCAAACACCTTTATTAAATGCCATCCTCCGTGACACCTTCAACCTACTCCTCAGTAAGTTCAATCGGTTACCACCGTCCGAGCGGCCCTTTCCAAATCAATCGACTTTGGCAATTTCGCTTTGCCCAACGCTTCAAACAGTTTTTAATTGCATGGAAGGGCGCCGTTAACTATGGTTTTCGGTTTATTTTCATACGCAGGTCGCATTCCTTATGGAATCGCTCGCGAATAGGAAATACCGCCTACTCCGCAAAAGCGGTGCGATATGGGCAACCCGCTTTTGTGATTCCGCTCGTGGTTTTGGTAGAGGGCTTGACCACGGGTGCATGTCTGGTTCCGCTATCCCTTTGTTTGTTAACTCATGTCCAACTTTCGTCAAAGTTCCAAAAGCATTAATAATCTGTCTTTGATACGGATTTTTTATATTTGAATAAAGAAAGTTCATGACCTACTTCCTTCATACAAACCTGCTTCTTGGTGTGAGTTCATGTACATTCAAAATTTACGAATTCAAAGATGTAATAGAATGGAATTATCAAGACTTGAATCGGGCCTTCATGCTGAAATAAATTATAATTGCGCGCTTTGAGATAATTCAATGGCAACTATGCTTGGAAATCATTTAACTGGAAACAATTGTTCACACACAGAGGTTTATTGCAGAAATCCCCTCTCTACTCTCCTCTTCCCTCTCTACTTTTATTCATATGAGGAATTAAAATTTATATACATAACATATGGCTCTTTGGTTCCTCTGAGAGGACCGTTCTAGAAATCAAAAGGTCTAATTATAATAATTCAACTAACTGAAACTGTTCGACTCCTACAACTCTAACTAGTCTAAGTAATACAGTCAGCTGAGGTATTGACACCTAGCTGTTACAACTCAAATGTTTTCGAACCCTCCTAGCCATAACATGTGGAAAAAACCTCCTACATTGCTGGCTAGTGCCTAATGCCCCTGCATCATTGTGTGACGTAAACCTATTAACAAAAGTGAACAGGGAATGATTATTAATTATGGCATACTAAGTTGTCAGTGATTTTGACTATTTGTCTTTAACATGTAAAAATGTTAAATTCCAAACTTACATCATCATGGTATTTTAGTAGATGTGTGATAGGTAGTATGATAGTATCATATTACCATTCTTCCTTGAGGAACCCATTTCATCCATTAAGATTTCTTTTCTAAAGAGTAACATTGTAGATAACCTTAAAAACATTTGTTAACTATTTTTGTTTGACCATTTGATTGTGTTTGATATGTAGAACTCATGGCAGCTAGTGTTTCTCCACTCATATTAAATAATTATTTCAAAAGTTTCTTGTTAATATTACTTTAGGAAAACCATGAATACTATGAATTTCTTTCATGGAAACTTCTTCCACTTGTCTTGTTGTTTATGTACTTTGAGCCCTACAAAAAAAATCTACAAAATTTGCTTATATAAATGACCACAAAAATGTAATACTTACCTTTATATTTCAGTAACCCTGTAATAAAGTCTATTGATATATCTTCTAGTCTTTGAATATGTATGTGGAATGGTTGAAGTAACCCTAGAGATTTTACTATCTCTTTTTTATTTATTATGCAAACCTGACCTTCTCTTACAAAATTTTGAATATCTTTCTTCATTCCTTCCAAAAATATATTTTTTGATCCTTTGAGATGTTTTAAGGAACCCTGCGTCCTACCATCAGAGAGACATGGGACTCCCTTAACATTTGTTTATTCAAATATGCTTTCGTGCATAAAAATATTCTACATTTGCACCAAAGTATATCTCTCTTTCACTCCCAATGCTCCATAGAGTTCATCCCATCCTTTATAAATTTTAGTTTTTGTTTAGTACTATTGTCATTTTTCCATTATGGCAAGCTTCTTCTAGCCACCCAGGAATAGAAAATGTAATTGGATATAAATTTGAGGCCTCTTCTATTTTAGAAAGAGCATCATGTACTAAATTTTCCTTACCCTTTTTGCAGATTATCTCAAAATTAAAACTTTGCATTTTTTCTCATTTTTGTTAATCTTCCAATGAAATCCATAGCTTCAAAAAATACTTTATGCTATCATGGTATATCTTGACTTTAAAGTACCTCCCAATGATATACTATCCCCATTTTTTATTGTATGTAATATTGCTTCCATTTATTTTTCATACGTATATTTCAACAAATATTTTCTTTGAATTCCTTGCTTTTAAAAGCCAATGATATCCCTTATTGTGTTAATGTTACGTAAATTCCTTGTCCTAGTGCCTCACACTCTACTATGAATGTTTTACCAAAAGTAGGTGCAACCGATGTTGGTGTAGAAGACATGGTATCCATTAAAAGAGAGAATGCCAAAGTAGCCTCATCATTCCATATAAATGATATTTTCTTCAAGAGATATGTGAGTGGACTTGAAATGCATGCATAATTCTTAACAAATTATCAATAATATCATGTAAGTCTAAAAAAATCTTCTAAGAACCTTGATTTTCTTAGGAATAGGTCATTTTGTAATAGCTTGCATCTTTTGAGGCTCCAACTTCACTCCTTCCTTTAAAACAATATCAACCAAATACTCGAATTCTTATTTCCCAAAAGCACATTTGGATATTTTTACATAAAAATGATTGTTCTCAATAATTTATATAACTTTTCCACATTTTTAGTGTGGTATTCCCATGATTTATTATAAATATGTATTATCAAAGAAAACCAACACAAATTTTATAAGATGGTATCAAACAAAATTGTTCTTAAGTCAAGCCGGCCGGACTTCAAACGGCGATAAACCATAATTCAAACCAAATTCGCGTTCCAAAATATCTTGCTGACGTCGGCCAATTTTGTGACGCGAAAACCAAACGAATTCCACCCTAATCTTTTTGGGTCCGGAGTTAAATATATATGAGAGTTGTGGAGGTGGATTTCTTTATCAAATTCGCTTAACTTTTTGTCCGATTTCCATCATATAAGTAAATTTCAAATAAAGATCCATTATATCCCTCTCGTGATTTAAACCATCGTATACGCCGACGCTATCAATCAAACCAATTTTACCTTTTGACTTTAAAGAATAAATTGGCGATGTCATTTTCATGTTCAAAGTAGCCTACTTTCCATGCAACAAAATTCAAAACCAACTGTTAACGCTTGCTGACCGTTACCTTGCTGAAGAGAATTGAAGCCGAGTATTTCAGGGTTCTTCTGTCATAACCAGCGCCTGTTTAAACATGTTTCATTTCCCGTAAACAGGTATTTATTCCAATTCCCCGCTAAACTTTGTAAAAAATCCTGGTTTTAGTTTTAATTCTGCACTAAGGTCTGAAAAGAAGTTCAGTTTGGTATTTTTCGTTCCCAGAACTGCAATTATATTCCCAAAACTGGTAATTGTGCCCCTTTTCCACAAAAACCCCGAAATTCCATTTCTGAATCCACAAGAACTAGAAATGGAAGTTCTTGTAGCTCTGAATGTCGTGCCCATCAATGCCCCTCACAAGGACTTGGATTATTTGCCTTTAGCCGATATGGATTTTCAAATTAAGGACTTGCGTCTCAGTGAGAATCCTCTTCGAATATTTTTCCGCTGCAGAGACAATTATTTGAATGGTTCTGACATCTTTGGACTTTGGGAATCAAATCTTCCGATGTACCTTCTCCCCTCAGTCCATATTTTTCCTGAGTTAATCCATTATTGCTACGCAAATTATGATCCCAACCAACGAGCAGTTTTATCCCCAAGTCAAAATGTCATTTTCCCAATAACTGCTCAGTCCATAAATGAAATGCTACAATTCCAACCTGGTCAAGCTCTCACTCCCCTGTCCATGGTTGAATTACTTGAGAAATTTACTAAGTTATCCCATGAAGAGTTAAACCGCCTATGCCAAACCTTCATGTTACCAGAGCATCAGCCTAAAAACCCTCCCCCTTATGGTTATACTTTCTTTACTGATGAGGGTAGACTTATTTTAAACATGATATCTTCCATAATGGGCTTCAATACTAGTGAGTATGTTGATCATTTAACCCTAGTATTGTTATCCATTTTTACCCCTGGACAGCCTCCTGCTGTCAAGTACGATTTTGCATCTTATATTGCTGACAAAATCCATGATCAATTCATGAGATTTGAGAATGAGAGAGTATTTAAGTATTCTTCTGTCATATATCATCTCATGATTTACTTTCAGTCAGAAAATTTCCCTTTTTATGTTAAGAAACTTTATGCCAAAGGGAATCCTAGGTCAGTCATCTTTTGGTCTGCCATTACTCACAATTCCTCTGATTCTCCTTATTCCTATAATGAGTTTGTCGGCCTTTTTGTTCATCCTGCAACTACCTTGTTAACAGGAGTCTCTCCTCCTAGAATTAAAAATGAAATCAAGAAAATCCTTCAGCTCTCAAAGCATTACAAGATAGGTGATTGGTACCTATATCAAAACTACACAGAGATCAAGATATATGGATGTGAATTATGCCCATTCAAACTGCCCAAGTATGTCCCAATGAGACTCTTTGCATTAGAATATTTCAGGCAGATGAATAATTCAGATATAATTCATTTTTGCAATGAAAAGAAAAAGGCTCAACTCAGGATCAAGAGCCAATTAGGTCCCTTCATTTGTAACTCTAGGGAAGCTGGACAGGAAGCCGAAAGGATTTTAGAAGACCATCTCAGACTACAAAAGAGTTTCTACTGGGTGCCTTATGATCCAAACAACTTTATCTGTGATAGAAGAATGAAAAATAAACTGTCACCATACATCCATCAAAGAATCCCAGAAATAGAACAATATGCTAATATGGATGAATGGACAGAAGGGACATTGGTTGAAAAATATAGTGAGCAGGTCAATGTTGAAAATGTAATGAAATATCTTGAAAATATACTTGACCTAGAATCTTTTGGACAGGTGCAGGGATCTTCTTCAGCTAGGACTTTACAACAAAATTTGCAGGAGATTAGTACAGTAGCAGTAGAATCTAAAGAAAAAGAAAAGGAGCCTGATATACAAATAATTGAAAAATTCATAATGACAGTGCAACCAGAGACTTCTAAAGAACAAGGTCAAGGACAAATTCCTCCTACTCAGATCAGTGAGCCAGAAATTTCTATTTTACAAACTCCTATGAATATAGAAAAGGGAAAAAAGAGAGAGGCTGAAACAACTACTCCTATTGGTGGCTCTTCTGAACAACAAGATGTTAAAAGGCATAAATTAACTCCCCTTCCAGAAGATGAATCATTTCAGGAAATCCCTGACAGCCAGGGAAGAGAAGATAGTCAGCAAACAGATACAGGTAGTGGGACATCCACTAATTTTCAAAAACAGGGAATACAGAGGCAACAAAGTGCAGAAATATCTTCTTTCAAACCTCCAGTAAAAACTACCTGGGACATCAAAAGAACATTCATCAATATAAAGGCCAGGAATGATCCACTTAGACTTCAAGTGTAAAACCAATTTTTGAAGATGGCTCCGAAAAATCAAGAAATATTGATGTCAGCTTATGACATCCAACAGGTAAGATGTTAATGAGCCATTTGAAGCCCAAGGTGCAGCAGCCTCAAACAGCTGCAGATTACGTTAGGACTAATTTTGAAGTCTTAGCAAAGGATATCCATCCTTTAGATCAAATTGAGCTACACAAGAAAACAGGTGAGATGATTTATTCTACTCTAACGGATAAATCAATGATGACCCATAAGTTACAGGATTCTTTGGATAATACTAATACACAGTTGCAGCTTGAAAAAGCCTCCTCCCAGGCTAAGGATAATAGAATCAAAACTTTAGAGGAAATAATCATTGGTTTGGGTCAGAATCCTAAAGATGTGAAAGGTATTGAAGCTTTGATCAAGAGAAAAGATGGTGATATTATACTCTAAGAAAACAATTAGAAGTTAATGCATTTCAAGAGACATCCATGTGACCGTTATAAATCATCAAACAAAATTCTGAGGAAGAACTAATGGATTTGCTCTTAAAATTGAATGAGCAACTTACTGCAACTGAAAAAGAGCTTGAGAATGCATTAAAAGATAAGCAGGAAAATATTCCAGTATCTACAGCAGGAGTAGTGACAGGTACAACAATAACAGGTCAGCCAGCAGAATTGTCACAGAGCAACACTGCAAATTTGAACACTGATGAATTAACAAAGTCAATGGAAGATATGAACATTCAGGCCATAGAGCTTCACAAAATAAAGGAACAATTGGCCACTCTAGAACATAAATATGATCTTTCAAAAATGAGTGTTGCTGATAAAACAAGAGAAGTGAACAAATTAGAAAAAACAGTCAAAGCATTGGAAAAGGATCTCACATTGGAGAAACCTTTAAAAGAAATAAATGAATTTTTTTGGGATAATATCATTCAATCAATAAAGGATGTTTGGTCCTCAATTCAAATAATGGATGAACAAAATAACTTAGTTAAATTGGCTCTGGATGAGATTGAGAGATCAAGACAAGAGTTGGGAAATATGCCAGAAGAGGCCAATAGACTTATACATTTTTTGAATACTCAGACTAAGAATCAACTTGCAGAAATTGGTATTCAGGACAGAACCGAAACAATTATGGAAATAAAGAGAGTTTTTACTAAAAGAACTCTGGTACAGAATTTAGAACGAAGGTGCTCAGATATGCAAGAAGAAATCATTGCCTTCAGAGAAAGATTGAATATTTTGTTAAATAGAGGATTGCCCAGTCCTATAGTTGTAGAAGATAAGCTAATGGACCTTGATAGTTATGTTGAAAAATTGGACAAATATGTTGATAATCAAGCTAGT
>CM076576.1:124126686-124286455 GCA_034641835.2 Pinus albicaulis
TTGTATTTGGAACAATGGACGTCGGTACTCTATCTGTTGCTTTACTATTCTACATATTGCTATTTCACTTTCTTATAGATGCCTCGGGCATATTTGGATGCTTTCTCGGATTGTCGATAATCTCCATGTGGACCGTTACTGGGTTTTATATCAAGTCCCTGTATGTGACATGGGGTATTTTTCTATCACTGTCTGGGGTGGGACTTCCACTTTTATGGATGGATATTTGGGTTCCAATCTTCAGATGTGAAAATGTAATGACTTCATGGACTGTTTTACTTCATATAATATATTCAAAACATCGTTTTTCTCTTGTGAAAAAAAAATGATTAATGTTTATCACTCTGCCTTCAAAACTAGCGATGCTGGTCTATGTTGCTGGTTTATTGATATGGTCTGATGGTCTTTTTATATTTTGGACATATCACACTCCTCACATGATTAACGTTTTTCTCTGTTGCGGGATTTTGGGTACTTTAATTTGTATTTGGAACAATGGACGTCGGTACTCTATCTGTTGCTTTACTATTCTACATACTGCTATTTCACTTTCTTATAGATGCCTCGGGCGTATTTGGATGCTTTCTCAGATTGTCGATAATCTCCATGTGGACCGTTACTGGGTTTTATATCAAGTCCCTGTATGTGACATGGGGTATTTTTCTATCACTGTCTGGGGTGGGACTTCCACTTTTCTGGATGGATATTTGGGTTCCAATCTTCAGATGTGAAAATTTAATGATTTCATGGATTGTTTTACTTCATATAATATATTCAAAACAACGTTTTTTCTCTTGTGAAAAAAAAAAAATGATTAATGTTTATCACTCTGCCTTCAAAACTAGCGATGCTAGTCTATGTTGCTGGTTTATTGATATGGTCTGATGGTCTTTTTATATTTTGGACATATCACACTCCTCACATGATTATGATTAGCGTTTTTCTCTGTTGCGGGGTTTTGGGTACTTTAATTTGTATTTGGAACAATGGACGTCGGTACTCTATCTGTTGCTTTACTATTCTACATACTGCTATTTCTCTTTCATGGACTGTTTTACTTCATATAATATCTTCACTTTCATGGACTGTTTTACTTCACTGTTGTAGGGTCTTGGGTACTTTAATTTGTATTTGGAACAATGGACGTCGGTACTCTATATGTTGCTTTACTATTCTACATACTGCTATTTCACTTTCATGGACTGTTTTACTTCACTGTTGTAGGGTTTTGGGTACTTTAATTTGTATTTGGAACAATGGACGTCGGTACTCTATCTGTTGCTTTACTATTCTACATACTGCTATTTCACTTTCATGGAATGTTTTACTTCATATAATATCTTCACTTTCATGGACTGTTTTACTTCATATAATATCTTCACTTTCATGGACTGTTTTATTTCATATAATATCTTCACTTTCATGGACTGTTTTACTTCATATAATATCTTCACTTTCATGGACTGTTTTACTTCAATGTTGTAGGGTTTTGGGTACTTTAATTTGTATTTGGAACAATGGACGTCGGTACTCTATCTGTTGCTTTACTATTCTACATACTGCTATTTCACTTTCATGGACTGTTTTACTTCATATAATATCTTCAAAACAATGTTTCTCGTCTTTTAAAATTTTAATTTCATATAATATATTCACTTTCATGGACTGTTTTACTTCACTGTTGTAGGGTCTTGGGTACTTTAATTTGTATTTGGAACAATGGACGTCGGTACTCTATCTGTTGCTTTACTATTCTACATACTTCTATTTCACTTTCATGGATTGTTTTACTTCACTGTTGTAGGGTTTTGGGTACTTTAATTTGTATTTGGAACAATGGACGTCGGTACTCTATCTGTTGCTTTACTATTCTACATACTGCTATTTCACTTTCATGGACTGTTTACTTCATATAATATCTTCACTTTCATGGACTCGTTTACTTCATATAATATCTTCACTTTCATGGACTCGTTTACTTCATATAATATCTTCACTTTCATGGATCGTTTTACTTCATCGTTGTAGGGTTTTGGGTACTTTAATTTGTATTTGGAACAATGGACGTTTGAGATTTCATTCGCGTTTTTACTATTCTACATACCGTTATTTCACTTTAATGGACGAACATTTCATCGTTGTAGGGTTTGGGTATTTTAATTTGTATTTGGAACATGGACGTCTCGTATTTCATTCGTTGCTTTACTATTCTACATTACCGCTATTTCACTTTCATGGACCGTTTTACTTCATATAATATCTTCACTTTCACGGACTGTTTTACTTCATATAATATCTTCACTTTCATGGATTGTTTTACTTCATATAATATCTTCACTTTCATGGACTGTTTTACTTCATATAATATCTTCATTTTCATGGACTGTTTTACTTCACTGTTGTAGGGTTTTGGGTACTTTAATTTGTATTTGGAACAATGGACGTCGGTACTCTATCTGTTGCATTACTATTCTACATACTGCTATTTCACTTTCATGGACTGTTTTACTTCATATAATATCTTCAAAACAACGTTTCTCGTCTTTTAAAAGTTTAATTTTTTTTTTAAAAATTGAACCCTCCGTCGGTCTACCGACGCCTTGTAGACATCGGAACTGCGACAACCCAACAACGTCGGAAGAGAGACAGTATGAAAACGTCGGAAGAGCGACGTTCCAAACGTCGGACCACATATCGTCGGAATTACGACATCTTCCAGACGTCGGAAGAGTGACGTCCAAAACGTCGGACCACGTTATCTAATTGCGACGCCATAAGCTGCCGGAAGAGGACGCCAAAACGTCGAATTCATTAACTAGGAATCGCAATGGTTTATGATCGGAAGAACGACGACAAAAACGTCGAACCACATCATCGGAAGTGCGACAGCTTATCACGAGGCGCGACGGCTTGTGAGACGTTTCAAGAGTGACGCCGGTTCGGAACGTCGGAAGAAGTGTCGATAGTGCGACACTTTTTGCTTGCGTCGGAACGGCGACGGCAGGAAAAACCACGGTTTGTCCGCCCCCGAACTGTCGCTCTTGCGACGAATATGTGTCGGAATAGCGACGAATTGGCCGTCGGAATTTCTGCCAAATTCTCTAGTGATAAGACCCCTGAATGAATTCGAATTGGCCTTGCCTTGACTGCGCAATCCTCATTGGCATCTCCAATGCGTGTCAGATGCATTGAATGCAATACCATAGTCATAACAGATAGTCCATCTCACCCTTTCACCTATCTCTCCACTGGGTCTCCAATGGAACTAACATGCAAGTAGTTAACTAATGTATTTGTTCAATTGTTAGTGAGTTATTAGTTGTGAATTAATTAACTAATTAATTCAATAAAATCTCACTAGTGTATCTTTCATTTAGAACTAGATACAACTAGCACAACTGAGTTTAACTCACTTACTTGAGTTAAACTGAATAACAACTCCCATAACTACTCTTCCAACTCTGTCACAACCTTGCCACTTCAGTTCCAACTAAGTCCTCCATGCATGAGCCACCAATAACCCTAGGAATTATTTAATTCCTTCAGCCCACTGATTTTCCAACTCTGTTCACTGAAATAAAGTGCTCTAAGAGAATAAGTTGACATTTATTGTCGGATTATTATTAAGGGCTAATAATAATTGACATGCATCTATATTTAGATTGAAGATCTATAAATTGACTTCGCCCAATATTCTAAAAATAGAATTTCATCTATTTTTCACATTTGACCAACCATCTACAAATAGCATCCTACAACTTATATAATATGCTCACCCTTGTCTAAAAATAGACATACACCTAAAAATAGCTTGCGGGCCCCACTTAATGAAGGTGCTTAATTTTCACTAAGCGCATCATCTTGTTGAATCTTAACACTCCCTCTCAACAAGATAGGGATTATCCTTCTCCCCGATCCTACCTCTATGGTATTCGAATTTTCTCTTGCTGAGTGCCTTCGTCAGAATATCTACATCCTGATCTTTCGTAAGAATGTACTGAAGCAACATGATCTTCTGCTGCACACAATCTATGATATGATGATACCAGATATCAATATGTTTAGATATATCATGAAACACATGATTAATAGAGATTTTAATGCAACTCTGATTATCACAATGTATCATTGTAGGATCTAAATGAGAACCAAACAAACCGACTAGGATCTTCCTCATCCAGATTGCCTCACATGCAACTTGACTTGCTGCCATGTATTATGCTTCTGTTGAACTGAGTGCCATGGATCTTTGTTTCCTATTGTACCAAGAAACTGCTATAGATTCGATACTGAAAACCCCTTCTGATGTGCTCTTTCCGTCCATTGGGCTGCTTGCACAATCTGCATCCGTGAAGCCATGCAAATTCACCTCATCCGTCTGTCTGTATTATAAACCATACTCAGATGTGCCCTTGAGATATCTCAGGACATGCTTGCCTACCTTCCAAAATATCTTGGCAGGCTTTAACCATCGCTTGACTAAGCTGGTTCACCGCATAGCATATTTCCGATCTTGTATTAACTAAATACATGAGCGAACCCACCAACTGTCGATAAAATGTAGCATCCACTACCTCTGCCGATGTAGCATCCTCTTTCCTCCAATTTCCTGGAAGAGGAGTATCCATGGGCTTACAGTCCTCCATGTGAAACTTACCAAGTATCTCCCGAGCATACTTTCCTTGAGACACAAATAGTTCACCTTCTCGCTGCCATATTTCCAATCCAAGGAAATAATGAAGGAGGCCCAAATCCTTCATCTCAAACTCATTTGCAAGATCTGCCTTGCATGAGTGTATCAACTGCTCATCACCCGTTAGTATTAAATCATCAAAATAAAGAACAATGATTAAAATCTTGCCCTCCAGTACAATTTGGTACAGGTTTGCATCCGCCTCACTCTTGGTGAAGCCAAGTCTAGTGAAATAGTTGTTGATCCGTGTGTACCAAGCATGTGGTGCTTGCTTTAGCCCATACAACCCTCTTTTGAGTCTGCACACATGCGACTTGCTGCTGAAGATATCAAATCCTTCAGGTTGCTCAATGTACACCTCTTCCTCAATGATCCCATTAAGGAACACAGTCTTCACATCCATTTTATGAATGTGCCAACCCATCTGCGCCAAGAGAGCAAGGATGGTCCTTATGGAAGAATACCATGTGACAGGTGCAAATTTTTCTTCATAATCAATCCCCTCGATCTGTGAGAAGCCTCGGGCAACAAATATTTCCTTACACTTCTCGACGCTCCCATCAGCAGCTTGTTTTACCTTGTAGATCCATATTGAACCTACCACTGATTTACCAAACGGCCTTGGAAAAATCTCCCAAGCATTGTTTCTGACAATGGAGTCATACTTCTCCACCATGGAATCTACCCATGTGGGCGCCTGCATTGCTTCTTCAAAAGAAGATGGCTCTGTCACAATACACTTTATCATAAGAGCCATGTATCTAGTAAATCAGTCAAGTGACTGTGTCTGTCTACGCTGTGATGTAGGGAATCCTACATTCTGTGCCGCATCAAGCTTCAGTCTCTCAGCTTCTGTGGTACGCTTTCTGCCTGTGCTGATGTTTGGTTATGCATGAGTGGACTCTTCCACTCTATGAATCTCCTCTTGTGGCTGATCCACATCTAGAGGCTCATCTTTGGGAACAATAAGTTCCTCCTTTGCATGCAAGTGTAGCTCCATTTGAAGCGACAACTTCATGCTTTGACCTCATTGAATTTTATATCCCGTTGCACCACAGTCATTCGACTATTTGGAAAATACACGCGATAATTATCGGGTGTTTCTGTGTACCCCAAAAATATCCCAACTTCTACAGTCGGCTCTAGCTTATTCCTGGCGTCCTTTTTCACATGAATGTAAACATATGAGCCAAAAATATTCAAATGAGAAATATCAGGCTTCTTACCAGTAAAATATTCTTCAGGTGTACTCATGCCAAGTACTCTATGAGGACAACGGTTTTGCACATAAACCGCAGTGTTGCATGCTTCCGCCCACAAGTGCATTGGTAGGCTCTAGTGATGTAGCATATCTCGTGCAGCACCCATGATCATTCTGTTCTTCCTCTCCGCGACCCCATTCTGCTGTGTGTTATGAGGCGCTATGAGTTCTCTTAAAATTCATTCTTTGTTATAGAAGTCTTTGAATTCGTTCGAGATATATTCACCACCATTATCGCTCCGCAGAGCCTTTACTTGCTTCTCCGAATCCTTCTCCACCAATGCTTTAAAATCACCTAACTTTGAGAATGTTTCACTCTTCTTCTGCATGAAGAAGATCCATCATCTAAGAGAATAGTCATCAACAAAAATAACATAATACCTGTGTTTTGCTGTTGAAGCAACCGAGAAAGGTCCACACACGTCTGTGTGAATTCTCTCTAGGATCACCGAAGCACGGTTCTCCTTCTCATGAAAGGTGGTCTTAAAAAACTTACCCATAGTACATACCTTACACTGATTTGACTACGCAAGAGTATCCTTGGGAAGTCCAGCAGAAATATGCTGCAAAATCTTCAAGGCGCCATGGTGAAGATGGCCCAATCTCCTATGCCATAATTCACCCTCATCCCAACTCACCACTTCTTCTGCTTTTCCCATCATTGCAGTGCATCCATCTACCTCTAGATTGTAGAGATTATTAACTCGAATCCCTATCCTCTTGGCTTGACCCGTTGTTTTATGTTGCAGAAAATGATTTTCCCTTGCTGAAAACAACGTCATAACCTCTGTCCTCCAACATAGCGACCGAGACCAAGTTCTTCTTCAGACCTGGAACATGCATAACATATTTCAACATAAATGGTTTACCTGAATCCCTCTCAAAGGTAATGGTTCCAATTCTGGTCGCAATGTATCTACCATCGTCGCCCATTTCTATATGCATTTGGAGATCCTTCTCCTCCAAGTCACTAAACAACTCCTTGTCTCCCATCATATGGAAGGAAGCACCACTATCAAGATACCACACTGATCCCATTGCACTTGAAGCCAAGCATGCAATCAAAGAGAAATCAATTTCAAATTTTGAGGCTAAGGCCTCACCCACTACAACTCTAGCAACCTTCTTTTTCTTCTTTTTCTATGGGCAGTTAGTGGCGAGATTCCCATGTTCGTGATAGTGAAAACACTTCACCTTGAACAAATCCAGCTTCTTGCCTTTAGCCTCAGATTTTGGATGGGATTTATTCCCCTTCCCTTTCCTTGCTTTGGTAGCCAAAGCGCAACTCTCTTCATCATCATTCTTTGATGAAGATCCATCCCTGGTATTCCACCTTATCTCCTCCTGCACAAGATCTGACCAAAATCGCACCCAATTTGGTAGTTTCTCTCGTCCATTGACAAAGTCTTCGTAGCTATGAAAACTCTTCGGAAGCCCAAGGAGAGCCAAGCTCACCAAGTCATCATCCACAACTATAATTACCACACTTCCCAGCTCATCCCTACATTGAACAAACTTCGTGAGATATTTTGGAATACTTTCACCCTTCTCCATTTAGATTTTTCTTAGCTTATCTTTCAACACCAACTTCCTATGGTCGCTGCTGCTTTGGAAAATATATTTCAAAGCCTTCCACATTGCAAATGGAGTGGCTTTCCCGTGAAGGCTTGACACAATATGGTCTTTCACACCTTCCAACAGAATTCTTCTTGTCTTTGCTACCTTCTTTTTCCATGTGCCAAGTAATTTAGCATCGCTAGAAGTAGGCTTAGGAACATCGCTATCGATGAACTCCTTCAGTCCATTATCTTAAAAAACTGCCTCCATCCTATCCTTATAGGCTATTTAATTCGAGCTACCCTCAAGGTCATACTCCAATCGCAACCCATTGAAAGACATTTCAATGAATACTCAACTGTCGCACCAAGAAATTTCTGTAGCAAATTCGAATTGTCCGCCAGCACAAAACTCAACACCTCTTCACAATTTCAATCTCCAGTGATTAACATTGCTTCAATATCATGTATAAATTTATTAATACTTATAGTATCATTTGATTCTCCCGATCTAACAAATTAATCTTATGTTAAATACATAATCCTTCCACTTAATTCTTTGTGGAAATTAAATCGCCAATTGCAAACACATGTGAAGAAAATCAATTGCACATAAACACAGTTTTTTAACGGGAAAGATTAAAGCTAAAAAACCCAACTATCATATATTATTTATATCAATGGATCATGTAATAATCTCATACAAATCTTAGTACATCAAGCTCTCAGTACAATCAACAATCATTACACACTTTCATGCTGAAATTTTCATATCTATGCACCAATTTCTTGCCTCCTGATAGCCTGCCTCCACTACGCAATCCCTGCTGAAGAAGACCCCTGAATGAATTCGAATTAGCCTTGCCTAGTTCTAACTGAGTCCTCCATGCATGAGCCACCAATAACCCTAGGAATTACGTAATTCCTTCAGCCCATTGATTTTCCAAATTTGTTCACTAAAATAAAGTGCTCCAAGAGAATAAGTTGATATTTATTGTCAGATTATTTTTAAGGGCTAATAATAATTGACATGCATCTATATTTAGATTGACGATCTATAAATAGAATTCTCCCAATATTTAAAAATAGAATTTCATCTAATTTTCACATTTGACCAACCATCTACAAATAGCATCCTGCAACTTATAGAATATGCTCACCATGTTTAAAAATAGACATAAAACTAAAATAACATGCGGGCCCTACTTAGTGAAGGTGCTTACTTTTCACTAAGCTCATCATCTTGTTGAATCTCTAAATTGAATGCCAAAAATAGTATTTAGCTTTTCCAGGGCTTCATGAGGGGGGTCAATGTCAAGGATATGAAATCGAAGATCTTGAGCAATGGACATTCCTATCAACCCTTGTGCTTGATCTTATTTATTTTCTCATTTAGCGACTTTATCATCATCGGAAGGTTTAGTTTCTTGTCCTGTGGTTATTCTATAAATCCCTTTACTTCTAAGTATATCTACCATGTGAGGTAGCCATTGGAAATAATTGGTGCTGTTAAGAATAATCGGGCATGCACTTTCCATTTTTAAAAAACTGAAGCTAAAAGAAATCTGAAAATAACTACTCCAATGGAAAGATATCGAAAAATTAGGCTGATTAAAAAAAAAAGGGCTCGAAAAATGGCTTCCGGATGAAGAATTTATGCCTTTTTGAAAAACCTGAGTTGCAGATGCCGAAAAGTTACGAGAACGGTTTGAAATTTGATGATGAAGTTCAAATTTAAAAAAAAATCCCGCCCCTTTAATTTTTTTTTTTTTTACAAAATAAGCTTGAGAAAGAGACTTGAACCCAAGACCTTTATTCTCATAAACTAACTTCTCACCAAGTGAGATAGTAAAAGGAATCTGTAATTGTTTGAATTTTGTTTATTTTTTACTTTTATTTTTTAGTCTTCGGTGTGCGTGCTTTTTCCTACAAAAAAAACACAAAAATCGGAGAAAAAATAAAATAAAATGAAATGAAACCTTTATGGTAGAACGTTATATTTTCGGTTAGCCTTACTGACAACTACCTATTTTTTCACTATTTCTGATTTCCCGAGATCGCACAAAGACGTGGGGAAAGAGCATACGTAGCAAAAAATCCCTTCTTTCTGTTTCTGATTTGCCGAGATCCAACACATTGTAGAGCAAAGAGAATACATAAAGAAGAGGGTATAGATCCAAAAAATAAATAAAACCTAAAAACTGAAATAAACAAAGGGAACCAAAATAAGCAGAACTATTAACAAATATAACTGCAAAACATATACTTTATACTTGCAGATCTAAACTGACATAACTTGGGCAAACGAAAACCGTTTCGCATGAAACGAAAGGCATTCCTCAATGTAACAGATTCTCCAGACACAACAGAGCAGTTCTCCAGGCCTGAAAATGTTCTAAAATAGTAGATCTAGAAAATGGCAGTCGCATGCAGTTAAACCGGCTTCGGATTTGGATCAACAACGGATACGGCCCTCAAAATGGCTCTGATACCATGTAAAAATTTACAAGGTAAGTTCCTTAGATAAAAAATCAGAGGTCACCACTCAAAAATAGATAACAAATCAGTACACCCATATTATCACGTGGTTAAAACCCTCGAAGAGGGAAACAATTCACGGCCTGAGCCAATGCTGCCACTTTAGGAAATTTATTAATATAAAAAGAAAAGTTACATATGTTTCTTTCATAAACGGTTACCGGACAAACGACCCTCCATGCTCTTTAAATATAGATCATGGATCAATCAGGTGTTAAGCCACAGATCAAGTGTCGTTAATACCGAGGAGAGAGTGAACCGTTGTATCACTACAAATCGTGACCATCATATTATAAGTTACAAATGTACATAGTAAAGAAACACTCTTTACCTAACTCTACACTAGACTAAGTTATTCTTAAATATTTCCTATGTGTTGAAATATCCTAACATGATTGATATGGTGGAGGACTATGATTTTTATGAGGGAATGATGAAATAGGCTTCTCATTTTCTGTTCATACTCCTCCTTCTGGGCAATGTATGCCATCTTCTCTATACTCCAAAAAATATAATAAGGTATGTTAAACATCCTTACCTTAGTGAAATTCATTAAGAGCTGGATGTGATAGGAATAGAGCCTTGAAAATATGCCTTCACATGAAAAATATTTCATGATTATCTTCATCATTGGGGCATATCTGTCTAGGAGGTGAGAAAAAGGAAAGAACCTCTTTCTTTGATTTTGGTGTCTTGGTTTTAGGAAGAAGACAAAATCTTGTTTCTTCAAATTACCTTTCTTGAACCATTTCTCCCCAACATTTGGGATCCCTATAGTAGCTGAAATACTGGTAGTGGGTAGAGTAAAAGTGACACCAGCTAATGTAACTTGGTTGTCATGGAGTCTGGATATGAAAAGTCTATTCAACATGGGATGGTGTTGGATCCTCTGAATTTTCTCACAAAAATGATAATAACCCACATGTTTGAAGCATGTCACAGTCAATGGAGAAGCCAAGAGTTCCCTAGTGTTGGTGGGTTCAAGTCTGAGCACTCTTCCCCCTTTATGTGGCCTCCTTACCTATTTTTCCTCTCCTTCACTGAATGATGTGTATTCTTCCTTTGTTGCCATGGTGTTTTTGTCAAAACCCTAGGGATTAGGAAAGGGAAATAGGAAAGGTAAATGGGAAAGGGAAAATGAAGGAGATGTTTGATGGGGATATGTGAAATGGGGAGGGGATAGGGAGTAATGATATGATAGATTTAGGGTAGGGATTTAGGAATTGAGAGCCTAGGTATATGTAACACCTAGGGCTTAGGGTTTTGAGGTAAAGCTTTAGGAAAATGGAATTTTGCAAATGAGGGGTTTGGGAATGGATTTTTATAACCGCGGGAAGGATGCAAAGGGTAGGGAGTGAATTTTAAGAGTTTTCACAAGTATAATGGGATAATAGGGTTTTTCCTCAATTTAAACACCAAATTACAAATTCAATTTACAAGACTTCAACACATAAACTTATGAAAATGGTTTTTATTGGCATGAGCATCTTACTGGTTTGTTGGAGGTCAATGATTGAGTTGGTGGAGCTTTGAAGGAAAATTCTCATCACTTGGACACTTTTTAGAGCTTACTGGTCATTTGTGCCAGGGACAGAGCATTTGCACCCTCGCCTGGTTATTTGCGCCCTCAATTCTGCTCTTTTGCCAATTTCGCTCAGAAATTCGAAAATTTTGTCTCTTGGAGTGCTTCCTTGATGTTTGGAGGAGGAAAATGAATTGGAATTGATGTCAATGAGTTATAATAGCTAAGTGAATTTAAATTTAATTTGAAAAACCCACTTTTCTAATGTCTCATTTCACTTTTTTGAAAACTTTTGCTGATTACCCTTTCATATGATTTTTCTTCTTTGCAGGATGATGTTGCTGGTGTTTGACACTTTTCTCTTTCATTTTGGCATATGTGATTTGAGTTGGAAGCTAGGGACAAAACTTATTACATATAGAAAGCATTAAATTACATAAAAAATGAAATAATTCAAAAACTCTGTTTTTGAATAAAATTACATTTGAGTATGAAAATCATACTTTAAAACCAAAATTACAACTTAAAAAATGATATTTACATGTTGATAATCCTCTGCAGATGATAATGAAATGTTTATTGAGTCACTCTCACACATTTTTCTGACCTTATTGAGATGAAATGGTGCATTTTGGACCTTGAACAATGAAACCTAATGACCTAATGGGACCTTGAATGACCTTGACTCCATGGTTGACTTTGAATAACATAAGACACAGTGAAATGAGATTTTAAAAAGTGTTTTAATGCTCAACAAGACATGAAGGTAGGCCAACAAATGTGAAATTTTAGGGAGAGTGAGGTTTTATGACTACGGCTACCTCAGTGAATCAAATTTTTGCATGACCTAATGGAATGATAAAAACTTTATGAGTGGGACTTCTAAAATGAATATAAAAAGAGTAATTTCGATCACTGATGGCAGAATAAATATTATGACACTAACATCGGCCTTATGAGGATGGCACCTCCTTAGAGGTGTCAAGAACATCGTAGACCAAGTGCCTAACCATTAGGCCAATACGGTAAAAAAAAATTCAAACTGAAATGCATGACTCAATAGTGACAACTCAATGACACAAAATAACTTTGAAACTGACTAAAATATAAAAAAATTACTAAAACTATTGATGGCAGCATATCACCGAGACTTGAGGGCTTCAAATCCCGATGAAAACCACCTGCCTGCTGAAGACATATGTACAATCATGTGAAGTGATCCTTCCAGTGTAACCAATCTAGCAGATGGCTACTTACTGAAATTATGCTCTCATTTTCCTCGAGAAGGCAAAAAAAACAAAAACTAGGCCACTCCAAGTGTCTACTGAACATGTGCTTCTGGTCCATGAAAACAAGAAAATACATCTTCCCTGATAAATGTAGCAAATCAATAGAAGGATATTGAAAAACATGAAATGTTAACTTGTCTTGAGATTAAAAAAAACACAGGCACACTCTTCATTTTGATATGAAAGAACACTTGGTTGTTGATCCATAGGAGAGCATAGGGAGGTATGACTTTATGCTATATGAGTGTTGGCTACAAATTCCTGAAGCACGGGAAACTATGACTCTATCACTTTCACACTGTCTCTCTGAGGCTCATACTCCTCAAATTCGTATTCTAAATCATCTTTGAACAAAAAACATTCTTCAAGATTGTTAAACATGACAACCCTATATTTCTTTATGAAAGAAAACAATATCTGTTAGATGATATCCTTGCAAAAAATCATCATCACAAATTGGTTTACTCACAACAACTTCCTGTATGGCTTCATCAGTCTCATGAATATCATCATTGAAACCCAAACTTTCATTTTCAATAATGGAAGATGCTTCACTCACACATTCTTGACTGTGTGAACACTGTAAGAGTCGTAAATCGACATTCGCTTGGGCTGTAACATGATTTTTCAGGAGCTGATCTACTTCATCTTCAGACAAAGGAGAAAAATGAGTTTTAAATAAATTTACATTGATTTGGTGATTTTCATTATCAGGATCGGGAATTGGAACTTCTCTTTCTTGGTCCCAGTTTGTCTCATCTAAGGAGGGAGCTACTGATTCTTTTTGGTGATGAAAAAGGTTCTCATGGAAAGGCTCATGGATCTCTTAATCCAAGGAGGAAACTGCTGATTCTTGTTGGGAAGAAAAATCATGAAGGGATTCTATGATCTCATCATATAGAAAATCTTCATCCCCATACAAATTTTCATGAAACTTAATGAAATTATCAGAGATCTCACAAAAACTATCAATCATTGACAAGGAAGAATTGGAGCTTTGATAATGTTGAAAGAAAACTGAATGAAAGTCCTTTAGAGAATATAAACTAGTAGATGGTAGAATCTCATACCATGATCTCGCCTTTTCCTTCAGGGTATCCATAAACATCTTCATTGGACAATCTTCAGGAAACTCAATCTTTAGTCTGTGAATATGAAAATGAAATTTGATCAAATGAAAAGTAGCACCTTCACCGTCTTGACCCTTAAACTTTGACAATCCTGATTTCCAATAAATACGAGGAATACGGTTCGGAAAACCAAGAATATGAGCTTGATTCATAGGGGCATACATTCGAGAAATCAAATCCATTTTGACAACAGTGAGTTCACTAAGAATATCTTTAGACTACCGGTTCTTAAAGAGTGGAGTCGCCATGAGAATTCTGAAGCTTGAGTTCTTTGTGTTGGAAATATGATGCGAGTGTTGTCATTATGGCAACCCATGGCCAAGGATTGTTCTTGATGCTTGATGAGTTTATTAATGATGTAAATCTGATGTGAAGATTGTTGGCATGTGTTGTCTTTGATGGTAATCTACTTGATGAGATGAGAATTGGCTATATGATGTGATGAAGTTGTCTTTGGATAGCAACATGTTTGATGAAGTTGTTCTTGAAGGAAACTGACTTGATGAGTTGCAACCTATGTGTCAAATATGTACAGATGATGTATCTACAGATCAGCTAAGGAGTACAGAAGAAAGAAACTTCAGAAAGGGCCAGAGCAATGATGAATAAGACATGTCACTATGCATACGCGGGATTGTTTAGGCGAAGTAGAGTATGTACGCGGAAAAGTACGTGATAAGTCGCGTATGCCTAATTGAGCTCTAAATGTGTAAAACCAGGGGTTACTACCATGGTATTGACCCATTGTATTGAGCGCTTGATTATCTATTTGGTCCCGTCCAGGAATACCATCGGAAGTGGTGTGGTTTTGACTCATGGTATTGATAAAGGCTAAACCTATATAAGGAGAAGAAGATCATTGTGCAAAGGTGTGCATGTGTCTGGGCTTTAAATGAATACTTCACTCTGAAGTTTATCTGTATGGTTGAACTCTGTTCTTAATCGATAGATCTGAATCTATGATGCACCTATGAATATGATGAAGGTTCAAAATCTCTAGATATGGAAATGATGAATGTCTAGGATGATCTGAAAAGAAGTATTGAAGACCTGGTGCAAATCTGTTGAAGAAATTGAAGAAATCTGGGTAAGTTCATAGATCTGGTTTGTTCTGCAAAGTTTATCTTTTATAGATCTATATGCAGGTTCATTTCATAAAAAGCGCGTGTATACGTGGATCTGATTAAACAAAGGCGCGTATGGGCAGTTAGGGTTGTTCTGAATAATGCACAGATGTATACGCGGGTTCGTTTCGTGAAAAGCGCGTGTATACACGGATATGTTTAAACAAAGGCGCGCATGGTATCTGAACTTATAGTTGCTCAAGGTTGAATGTGATTCCGCATATCTATTTTGAAGTCTGGGTTATCTCTGATATTCTGGTTACAGTGGTTTCACTATTCTGTTGGAAGCAATGGGCAAAGTATGATTGTTGATAAGTGAAGGGTTGTATTGAAGCTGTTTGATCCAGTTTGAAAATTGATGAAACGTGGTCTGCAGTGGAGCTGAGGGTCGAAGCCTTCAGTAAGGGGGTAGTAGCTCCCTTCCAGGAGAGGCTGGTAAACGAGAGCAGGGGGTTGTAGCTCCCTTCCAGGAGAGGCTGGTAAACGAGAGAAGGTTGTAGCCTTCTGCAGGTGGGTACCTGCGTGCTGGTATGAGTTTGCGCCATTACATGGTTGTAAGATGTTTTCTTTATAATAAAATATTGAAGGCTGAGACAACGACAGCGGTGGTTTTCTCCCGAATTGGGTTTCCACCTAAAAATCCTGGTTTTCATGTGTGTTTCTTATGTGTGATGATTTACTCTGTTCTTACTGCATATGTTTACTGATTATTGAACATCTAATGAATGAATGATGGAATGATATAAGTGAAGAATTATCTGCATAATAAGATTTCTGGACATACGCATGTTTTATTCAGGATATCCGCGTGTATACGTGAGTTGGCGTTAAGAAATTCGCGTATGGGTTTTGAAGTAATAAAAATTAAAAATATTTAAGTAAGTCCTAAATACTAATTCACCCCCTCTCGGTATTTTTTCGTACACTTTGACAGTGGAGTCGCCATGTGAATGATGCACAACATTATTATGTGTCTGATCATTGTTGACCATCAACAATCAGATTTGATCTTTGTCCTTATTTCCCAGGAAAGATTTGTCTTTTCACCTCCTCGGAAATGGCGCCAGAATGTTATCACTCCGCCAGATTCCCAAGGCTGAAGAAGGAATCCCAATAGAGGTAACCACAAAAAAATATTTTGACTTGGTCGCTAGCCCTACTGAGTCATAGAGGGCTCTCTCCATAGGGTCACAACCAAGAAGGCTGGAGGAATTAAGGTTTTTACGCTAGATATGAGTGCAAAGGTTTTTTTTGATTTGATTCGGTTGGGTTATCATTGGATGAAGAAATTAGGTCAGTAAAAATGAGATAGGGTTGCAGGGATCAATGGGGTAAGGTAGGCATAAGAATTATCACTTGAAGATGATTTTGATGAGATTCTTTTGAGACTGAAGAGAATCTAGGAAGAGCATGGGAGATGTATTCTTCTTAGACAAAGGAAATGGACAAACTATGATCAATTCCCCAAAACATAGCATGAACAAGCATGTGTTCTGATTATCAAACTTGAAAGAGATCATACCATAGAGATGAAGTGAACATGAATACAATACATTCTAACATATGAAACTGAAGAAAAGACAATGATAAACATCATACCACAAGTATCCCAAAAAATAGCTGCAACTCCTTTTCATTAGTTGGCCAAATTGAGTACAATAGTTCCTTGATCAATAAGCAAACATACAAACTGATTCCAACCCTTGCTAAGAGTGAAGAAAGGGACTAAATAGACATCAACACATCATTCACTCATCCTCAGGGGTCAAATACATGAGGTGAGGAAGAGATCCAAAAAATACTGAATTGAAAACCGGAGTGTAGGATGGTCCAAGTGATTCACTCCTCATTAGATTCAACTGATTCATTATGACTTAATGATGAATTTTAACCGATTAATATACCCTAGGTAGCTAATATAAAACATAATTACATTTACCATCATTAATTACATGAGTAGAAACATGATTTCTTGAAGAAAAGTCAAAATTTCAGAGAAACTTGGAAAAAATCAGCAAATTGGTCATTTGCGCCCTCCACTGTGCATTTGCACGCTAGCAGTGTCATTTGCGCCCTCTATGTTAAGGCCACTTTGGCTGACCTATAGGTGTCCAAATCAGGCCCAATATGGCTTGTTGGAAAGCCCTAACTGTCCTCTTTTTGAATATGCCTCAATTTATGAAAATGGAGGTTATTCTACCAACCGCCCCCCCCGTCTCCCCTCAAAAATTTATTCTCCCAAGACTAGTATTTGCGCAACGCCTAGGTCAAAAAATGGGCAAAAAGGTGATTTTTGATGGATTTTTGAGCTTTTCACCTATCAAAATTGAAAACCAAGGTTGAAAACATGGTTTTCTAATATGCATTGGTCATTAGGAATCTAATGGTGCCTTTATTCTCCTAAAAAAGTGCCCCAATTATTTGTGTAGCGCCTAGGGCGCTGCGCAAATGTCAAATTTTCTGCTAAATGTCTGTCCCAAAAAAGACAGAAATTTCCAGAATTTGAAAAAAAGTTAGAAATTTCCTCAATTTTTTTTGGAGTGGCTGATGATGATGTGTCTAAGCTTGGAGGGAAGCCTCAGCAAGAATGTCCTATTTATTCTTCTCCTCCATGGTCAAATCTTCAATTTTTGGATTGGAACTTTTGAGCTTGGTCAATGAAATTTTCTCTTTCAGTGCATGATGTTTGACCTTCCTCCTCAATAGGTCATTATCCTTATTTTCCTTTGCTAGAAAATTCTCCAAGTGCTGAATTTCTCTATCAAGTCATGGCTCCTTGTTCTCATTCATCACAATAACAAGCTGCTCATTTAGGGTTAGCTGACCAGCAAAATCAACTTCCCTTTGTCTCTCTAGAGCTAGAGCTCTTTTCAACCCTCTAGTTCTAGGTCTCTGTCTTGGTACTTTTTCCTCATGTTCATCATCGAGTAATACATACTTCTCCAGTGTTTCATCTAGCATGGATTTAGCCTTTTCTACCTCCCTTTGAGTAGTGAAATACTTAACCTCATCAATGATCTGTTTGGTCTTCAATTTCTCATTTTCTTGCTCAAGGAAGTGTATGACATATCTGGCCCTATCAAGATTAATTTGAAGCTCACTAATCTTGGCATCCTTGCGTTTGATGGCTGCTTTCATGATTTTGTCATCTTCATCCTCATCTAGGTCAACAAGATGAAATTCTTGTTCTGTTTCATGAGTGTCATCCTCATCATGAATGAATGGATCAATGACCTTCCCTTTTCCTTTGACTATCTATTGTGTTGTTGTAGAAGGCACGACCCCTTCCACTCCATGTGGAGAAAACACATGCCCGTGGCCTATTTGGTAGGTTTTTGGAAATGTCTCAACCTCCACCATACTAGCCCATTTAGGTTCAATGTCCTCAATCTTGCTAGGTGACCCAAAATCATGATGAGATGGAGATGAAGGATCATGATGATATGGGGATGAAGGAGGTGAAGGGGATTGATCTGATGATGATGACTGTGCCATGGGCTGAGATGGAGGGATGGAAGTGGATGGCTGGGATGATGAAGGGACATTTTGTGCATGCTGAGTGGATGGTTCATTGAAAATATGATTAGCTATGAAGGTGCTCCATGCAATGTTTAGTTGATTGAGATGGTGGACGACTATGATTTTTATGAGGGAATGATGAAATAGGTTTCTCATTTTCTGTTCATACTCCTTCTTTTGGGCAATGTATGCCATCTTATCTATACTTCGGAAAATATAATATGGTGTGTTAAGCATCCTTACCCTAGTGAAATGCATTAAGAGCCAGATGTGATAGGAATAGAGCCTTGAAAATCTACCTTCACATGAAAATTATTTCATGATTATCTTCATCATTGGGGAATATTTTTCTAGGAGGTGAGAAAAAGGAAAGAATCTCTTTGTTTGATTTTGGTGTCTTGGTTTTAGGAAGAAGTCAAAATCCTGTTTCTTTAGCTTACCTTTCTTGAACCACTTCTCCCCAACATTTGGGATCCCTGTAGAAGCTGAAATAATTGCAGTGGATAGAGTAAAAGTGACACCGACTTATGTAACTTGGTTGTCATGGAGTCCGGATATGAAAAGTCTAGTCAACATGGGATGGTGTTGGACCCTCTGAATTTTCTCACAAAAATCATAACAACCCACATGTTTGAAGCATGTCACATTCAATGGAGAAGCCAAGAGTTACCTAGTGTTGGTGGGTTCAAGTCTAAGAAATGTTCCCCCTTTATGTGGCCTCCTTACCTCTGTTTCCTCTCATTCACTGAATGATGTGTATTCTTCCTCTGTTTCCATGGTGTTTTTGTCAAAACCCTAGGGATTAGGAAATGGAAATAAAAAGGGAAATGGGAAAGGGAAAATGAGGGAGATGTTTGATGAGGATATGTGAAATGGGAAGGGGATAGGGAGTAATGATATGATAGATTTAGGGTAGGGATTTAGGAATTGGGAGCCTAGGTAGATGTAACACCTAGGGCTTATGGTTTTGAGAAAAAGTTGAAGGAAAAGGGATTTTGCAAATAAGGGGTTCGAGAATGTGTTTTTATAACTGTGGGAAGGATGCAAAGGGTAAGGGAGTGAATTTTGAGAGTTTTAAAAAGTATAATGGGATACTAGGGTTTTTCCTCAATTTAAACACCAAATTACAAATTCAATTTACAAGACTTCAACACATAAACTTATGAAAATGGTTTTTTATGGCATGAGCATCTTACTAGTTTGTTGGAGGTCAATGATTGAGTTGGTGGAGATTTGAAGGAAATTTCTCATCACTTGGAGACTTTGTAGAGCTTGTTGGTCATTTGCGCCATGGACAAAGCATTTGCGCCCTTGACTGGTTATTTGCGCCCTTAATTCTGCTCTTTTTCCAATTTTGCTCAAAAATTCAAAAATTTTGTCTCTTAGAGTGCTTGCTTGATGTTTGTAGGAGGCAAATGAATTTGAATTGATTTCAATGAGTTATAAATAGCTAAGTGAATTTAAATTTAATTTGAAAAACCCACTTTTATAATGTCTCATTTCACTGTTTTGAAAATTTTTGTTGATTACCCTTTCATCTGATTTTTCTTCTTTGCAGGATGATGTTGCTGGTGTTTGACACTTTTCTCTTTCATTTTGGCATATTTTATTTGAGTTGGCAGCTAGGGACATAACTTATTACATATATAAAGCATAAAATTACATAAAAAATGAAATAATTGGAAAAAACTTTGTTTTTGAATAAAATTACATTTGAGTATGAAAATCATACTTTAAAACCAAAATTACAACTTAAAAAATGATATTTACATGCGGAATATCCTTTGAAAATGATAATGAAATGTTTATTGAGTCACTCTCACACCTTTTGCTGACCTTATTGAGATTAAATGGTGCATTTTGGACCTTTAACAATGAAACCCAATGACCTAATGGGACCTTGAAAGACCTTGAATCCATGGTTGACTTTGACTAACATAAGACATAGAGAAATGAGCTTTTCAAAAGCATTTTAATGCTAAAAAAGATATGAAGGTAGGCCAGCAAATGTGAAATTTTGAGGGAGAGTGAGGTTTTATGACTAGGGCTACCATCAGTGAATCATTTTTTTGCATGACCTAATGGAATGATAATTTTTTTTTGAGTAGGACCTCTAAAATGAATATAAAAAGATGAATTTTGATCACTGATGGCATAATGCATATTCTGACACTAACAGAATCTATGTTCCAAACAATGATGATTTAAAGAGGCTCATATTGAGGGAGGTATGTGCTAAACCATATTCTAGCCACCCAGGATACCAAAAGACTCTCGTGGCCATCAAAATGTTCTACTATTGGCCTAATTTGAAAAGGGAAGGTGCTGATTTTGTTACTAAATGTATGGAGTTCCAACACGTGAAGGAAAAATGTAAACACTCAACAGATTTATTGCATCCCATTCTCATTTCAGAATGGAAGTGAGAAGTGATCTCCATGTATTTCATTACCATTTTTCCAATAAGAACCAAAAAACATGATGAAATTATGGTGGTAATTGACAATTTGAGAAAAGTGGCTCATTTTTTGGCAATCAAATCTACCAATTCACGTAGTGAGGTGGCTCAAATATTCATAAAAGAGATTGTGAGGTTCCATCGATTTCCCAAGAGAATAATTTCAGATAAATATTCCAAGTTCACTTCAAGGTTTTTGAAGGAACTATTTGCAAGCTTGGGGACATGATTGACCTTCAGTAAAACTCATCATCCATATATGGATGGAAAAACATAATCCTCGAAGACATGTTGAAGATGTATGTGATGCACCAACCAAAGAAGTGGGAATAGTATCTTTCACTTATAGAGTTTGCATAAAACAATGGGTACTAATAATATCTAAGGATGATTCCATTCGAGGGAATTTATGGAATGAGTTACAATACTCCTATCAGATGGAGTGATATAGAGAATATGGTCCTTATTTGTCTTGATATGTTAAAAGAGATAAAACAACAAATGCATATCATCAGGCAAAATTTAAAGGTAACACAGGACAAATAGAAAAGATATGTAGATAAACATGGGATACATAGGATTTATAAGTTTGGGAACATGTTTACTTGAGAGTTAGACCCAAGAAAAGTTACTTGAAGATTAGAGCATGTGCCAAGATGGCACCATGTGTTGAGAATTCAATAGGGAAATTATTATGATTAATTCTCTTTCTTTTACTTATTAGCTTTGTTCCTTATTATTATATGTGTGAAGCATAAAAAAAATACCAAAACAATAAGAACAATGACATAATATATAGACTGCAATTTAGGGCCAAAACCTCTCCTTTTGAGAGGAAAACCCTTAAATCTCTTATCTTCCTTATAGATTCTTCAATTGACGAATTCCATGACTTTGCGACTGAAACCAATACCTCCAAGACCAAGACCAACCTCTTGAGAAGATGTGCCAACTTAGATCTAGCCAAACCCAGTCAAATCTCTTCCAGTAGCACTTCCTCGACCTTCTAGTGCAATATTCTTGGCCTCCTACTGCAGATCCGCAATTTTCTGCTTTACTGCAACTGCTGATTCCACACGTGGGGAATTTGATCTTCCTCTAGAGCCTTCCTATTACCTTCATTTTCCTTTCCATGACTCCTAAATATTGAGAGAGACCATTTGTGACCTTCACTTAACATATTTGCCTTCTTTTCTGCAAGATCGAACTTGTAGATGGATGCCATATGTCTTGCGCAGAAACCCTAGTCTTCTTTAGCACGTGCGAGAGAGAGAGAAATGGCCCCAAAAAAATCTCCTTTGTCCTTCCTCTTCTTCGCTGCCTTCTCCTTGCTCTTATTCGCTATAATGAGTGATGTGTCAGTGTGCAAAATGGAAGATGAGTTCATCTCTCTATATAGGATTCTTCAAGGGTGGACATGGCTCTTCATTTAGGCCGAATTTCCAGCTGCCAAGATGAATTGGTATTGGAGGGTATTTTGACACTTTAAAATACAAAAATAAATTTCTTTACAAGTTACAATGTGCCCATTGGGGTCTTCAATTTATGAAAATGACTCTTTTTATTTCTTGACCAAGGAAAAACCCTAGAAGCACTCAATGGGTGTTTGAAGTATAAAATAAAAGAACTTGAGCATGAAACCCATGCTCCAAAATAATAATAATAATTTTTTTTTTCATTTTATAATTTACAAGAATAAAAAATACATTTCATACTTATGAAGAATGAAACTAGTTACACATTTTTCAATACTCCCTCTTAACTAGGTGTTGGACGGATAAGTCGTTTTTTCGGACAAGACAGACCTCCCAAGTGTCCTACGGACATCTAGAAACAAACATAAAATTAAATCTATCTTTCTCTAGATATATCGCGATTCATAATTAAATGTTATAAAGGTTTTACGATCTTACCTTTGATCCAACGCTTGTTTGTAGTAGTCGTCCTTCAGTCGCTTGAAAGAGTTTCCTTTGAAGATCTGCAATCACAAACAAACAAACATCAAATATCACCTGCATAGGATATATTCATAAATCATATCTATTATGGTGATCAAGGAATCCATAAAATAAACCAATCAATTGACATCTTATTGAGAAAAACAGACTTATTTGTATTAACTTTGAATAGTAAGAAAATACTTACAACCGTGTCCGCCTTGATGTTGTATAGGCTTCCTGGGGTCTGAAGCAGGAATCTCATTTACTCTGACAAGCCTTGCACTCTTCCAACCGAGATACATACAGGTATGTAATATTTCCCACATAAAATCTTAGCTAAAAGGGTCTAAGTTCCAACAACACTTCACCTCAAATAATACTAAAGCTTGAACTCCCTTTGAGGCTGCCCTATGCCTCTTTTTATAGTGAAAGAGAGGAGGTTACAGCTCCAAACAAGAAGGGATATAATCCTCCTTCAAAGGGATTACCTCCTTACATCAAGGGGTTAGCTCCTTAATGGATGGGATGCATGAACCTGAAAAGAGTGGACTTTCCACCGCAGAAATGTTTCTAGAAGCTTCCAAAAATGACTCAAACTGAGCTTCTAGATTTTACTTGCGCCTTTTTTTACCATTTACAGGGCTCCACACTTTTAATGAAGAAAAAGTGTGGTACGTACCACCGTTTTCCTTTACAAAAGGTGTGGTACCGCAGGTAAAGCTAAGAGAAAGTGCGGTACAAGTGTTTTAAGGAATTTTATGAGCTTTTCTCTTATTTTCAAGGCTTGATATTAGGAACTGATGTGTTTAGAATTTCAAGGGAGAAATTTATGAGTGATAATGAGGTCATACTGACAACAAAACGTGAAGGTGAAAATTTTCAGTGTAATAGATTGCCCCCTAAAGTGCGAAGTCTGTAATAGATGAAGAGTGAGTATCTAATGTATGAAGAGTGAAGTACTTTATCATTTCAAGGATCAGCCTGTGGACACCCCAGTCGGAACCCTGTAAAAACATTCAATGAAAAACATATATATCTATATATATATCCTCGCTGAGGTAGGCATTCCCATACTCAGATAAAAAAATAACTAGTTCTGATATAGAAATGATTTTAATATTAAATAAATAGTGTAGACACAGCATGGACACAACCATTTGTAATGAATAGTCTATTGCATAATGAATAATAAAACTCCTCGCAGCCTGGATGGTGGAAACTAGATCCAGGGTCTTGATTTCTGCTTCCCGAACTAGTACGATTCTATCCATGCGATTTAATGTGTTGAAGTCGAACATGGTAGAAACCACTTTATTACCAGTCATTGATGTGAAATGTTAACAAGTGTGAGAGAAACCACCAATAATGACAATGGCTCTCAAAGTAATCAGTACAATCCATGAAATGTGAATAAGTGATCTGAAGTCGAACATTTCACGGAATCGTTCAATCGAAGGTTAATGATGCAACCTGTCGTCAAAGGCGAGAAACCTGCCATTAAGGCATGCAGATTCCAAGGAACTAGCGAATTCTAGATCAACTTCCTAGATGATGAGCTGTCGTTGATAGAAAGTGATCCGTCATAAGAAAGATCACGACATGAAACCATAGATCAAGTTTTGAATAAATTTTTGCAAGAACTGACTTAGGGATGGTCAGCGCGAATGGAGACAAATGTTTGTAGATCGATGGTTTGTTTGACTGTCCTCTTGAACACATAATGACATTGCATATGGTTTGGTGACAGTTGCCCTAAGCTAATACCTAGAAACCGGCTGAAGACCTTCAATGTGGTTTGATTAACTGATAGGAAAAGTATATCCCAACCCAAGTGGAAGTGTGACAAAAAGTGTCGTGTTCAAGAGTGGTATAATGCTTTCATAAATCAAAGTGTAACAAATGAATCTATTTTCTCTCTTTTCCCCCACCATTTCTGGCAAGTAGCTCTTTATTTTTGACAAGCTTGAGGAGGATAACATTTTCTTGTTTATAAGCTCATCCTTCAGATGAGCCCAACTTAGTTTAAAATCGAACCCTAAGAAGGAGTGGTCCGTTCCTATTTGTAATTGAAAGGTCCTTTACTGTTAAATTTTAACGAGTCCAGTATAGGAGAAACTCGGTGTTTTTCATTTTTAGGGAGTCAGAAGAAAAAACATAAGAAAACTCCATGGGTATACTTTTTCGTAAATTTAGTATCTCAGGCCCGAAAAAGGATAAAATAATGTAAGAGAGAACTCTATTGACCATGATTAGTCAACGTATACCTTTTTCGTAAATATTCCATTTCAGTCCGGAAAAGGGGTAAACTTATACTAAAGGGATGACTGTTCATTTCCTTTAACGAGTTTGAATAGTCAAGTACTTGGCAATATTTTCATATTTAGAGAGTCTGAAAAGGGTTAAAAAGAGAACTCAAGGGTTTCACTTTTTTTGTAAGTTTTAACGAGTTCGAAAAAGTGATAAAAATGTACTCATGGTTTTTTATTTTTCGTAAGTTTTAACGAGTTCGAAAAAGTGATAAAAATTGTACTCATATGACTGACTTTCAATTTAATTAACGAGTAGGAAAAGATAGAAATAACTTGACATTTTCATGTGTTTTACAAGAACGAAAGATAGAAAAATAATCTCGGGATTTTCATGAGTTTAACGAGTCTTGAAAATAATAACCAAAATAGACTCGAGATAGGTTTCATTTTTACAAAAGCTTGAAACAAAGAAAAACTATGCTTCATATAGGTTTCATTTTTACAAAAGCTTGAAACAAAGAAAAACTATGCTTCATATAGGTTTCATTTTTACAAAAGCTTGAAAAAAAGAAAACTTTGCTTGAGATAGGTTTCATTTTTACACAAGATCGAAACGTAGGAAAAATATGCTTGAAAAAGGGTTTGTTTCATTTTTACACAAGCTTGAAACAGAGAAAATTGTGCTTGAGATATTTTTTTGATCCCCCCCAAGCGTAACTGCTAGAGCGCATGCCCCCCAGCTTCATTTCATTCAACTACTGGTAATTAATAGTTGGATAGAATGAAGGTTCATTTACGAGATCGTATGAAAGACCCGACCTAAAACTATAAGAAAATTATGCAAAAAATGAAATAACTAACCTAAATATACGACTTGACATTTACGAGATCTAGTCAAAGACTCGACTCAATTAGGGGAGGATTTGTTTCATTTCTTAATGAGCTTTACACAAGAAAATAACTATGCTCATGTCAACGTGTTTCATTTTTTAACGAGGTTGACACAGTAACAGGAACTATCCTCACCTACATGTTTCATTTTTTAACGAGGTTGACACAGTAAAATAACTATCCTCATCTAAGACATGTTTCATTTTTTAACTAGGTTGACACAGTAATAGGAACAATCCTCATACCTGATTCATTTTTTAACGAGGTTGACTCAGTAAAAGGAACTATCCTCATGAATCACTGATTCATTTTTTAACGAGGTTGACATAGTAAAAGGAATTCTCCTCTACGAACCTGTTTCATTTTTTAACGAGGTTGGCACAGAAAAAGGAACTATCCTCGCAAATGGCCTTGTCATGGTTTCCAACTGGAAGAAATACATGTCAAGGTACACTCCTCGATCATGGCTTCCAAAAGGTCTTCATCAGATGTAAAAACGGTTCTCTGAAAGGAACACATGTCAAGGGACTCAATAGGGATTAGAACATTGTGTTCAAATAATCCCATAGAGTTTTCCATGTCAATTATCGGATCTAAGTCAAAGGAAGTCGAGCAAATAGTGAGAGGCTCGCTTGCATCAGTAACTAAAAACATGGGACTGGTTGCCACATAATTAACCCGTGGCGGGGTAGATACCACTTTAGTATAAGGAAAATTAATGGATGTCGGATTATTGGTAGTCGAATCAAGACTAGGGAACGAAAGCTGGTCTACAGTCACAATATTTCCATTGTGAGGGAAAGACATCACATGAAAGAGTGTCGATACGACAGCTTTCATTGCATAGACATAGTTTCACCCAAGGAGTAAATTGAAATCCAAGGGGCCTCGAACTACCATAAGATCAATACAGATAGTTTTACCTTCCAAAGTAATAGAAAACTTAGGAAGGATCCCTAAAGGTTCACTAATGGTTCTGTTAAAAGCTTTCAGATTCTTCTTAACAGGCACAAGCTGAGGGGAACCCAAAGCTTTCCAAGCAGTTGAGGATAAAATACTAACAGAAGCACCTTCATCTACATGCGTGCATCATATATTCTTACGACAAGCCTGCAATATTATTTGGAAAGGGATGGAAGAAGGAAGACGAGGTTCTGTTAGTCTATTCCAATGAAAGGAAAAGACCTCTGTACTTGGAAGGGGTTTTGTAGGAACAGATTTAATGCCCCCCGGCATGAAGTTCACTCTCTATAGGGAGAATGGGATCGACCGAATGTGAAATTGAGTCAATCACTTAATCAACTAATGGATTATCAACCTGAGTGATATTAGTTTCACTCTCCAATGGAAGAGTGGGATTGACTGTACTTGAAATTAGATCAATCAATTCGTCATTTGAGGGTAGGTTGGGATAAAGTTGATGGTAACCAATTGGAATTTCTTGCTGTGGAACAGTAAGGTTTTCCAATAATTTTGAGGCTTCATCCATGTGAGGGCAAATGTGAGTTTGATGACTCCCTTTGCATAACCTACAAGGAAACCTAACTTTACCCTTTTTCCTAGGAACCTAACTATCACTGGTTGATGGATCAACGGTAAATTGATGAGAATGTTCCGACCATACTTCCAAGACCTTAGGAATACCAGGACAATTGATAAGGAAGTGGTCACCCTTACAAAGCTTGCAAGGGAATTTGGGTTTACGATGCATGTTGGAGGTTTCCTCAACATTACTAACACTTGCAGCCATGGTTGATTTGTTGACTTCTTTCTTATCTTTCTTCTTCTTCTTCCCTTTCTTCTTCTTCTTAGCCACCTGGTTACTAGCGTCAAGGCTTTTACCAAGCGAAGAGGAAGAAAGGGAGGAAGACATATTGGGCGAAGAAGGTAAAGGGTCAACAGAAGGTTGGTGATGTTGATATGATGAACTCTGTTGAGGTGAAGCATTCGATTGAGGTGGAACAATTGGAGTATTCGGGGCCAACAAAGTTGAAAATAACCATACTGGTAAACCTATTATAAATCCGGGTAATGAAAATGTAGCCATATAAGGAGGACCAACATTTCCAAAGCAAGGAAAAGTACTAGGATTCTCATTAAGAGGGGTTCCTTGGTTGGTAAATTCTGGAACATTTTCCATTATATTCAACTTCAGTGAATTTTATTAAAAATTTAAAACTAAAATTTACAATTCACAATTCACACCTATGGTTTCTAAAAGTAAAAATGAACAAATGAACACGCGCTATCAAATCTAGGAGTCAAACCACACACAAACAGTAGATTCCCGCACTAAAAACACTAGTTGGTGATGAAATCCAACATCGTAGAATTTTAATGCAGAAATGGCGGTTGGAATAGTTACCTCGACAACCTGCTTAATGAATCATATTGGTGCAAGTTTCTCCACTATACCATCTAGAGTGAAGATAACCCTTCGGAGAGTCCAAGTGAGTCTAGCCGACGTCTGTTCCAGATACAGTGGGATCTTCCCTCCACCATCACATTGGGAAATAATCCTATAGATTATGGCCACTGAGGTTACCAACAGAAAAAAATATACCTGGGGGAACAATCTACGATCCGACACACACGCAAGGGCAGAGTAACAAAGCTCAATCCCTTGAAGGCTCCTTGACATAATCCAAGGTTTACCAACAAGTGACCCCAGACTCCTCGACAATGGTCAATCCGAGGTTTACCATTGTTAACAGGTGTATATCTTCTATCTTTCCCAATGAGGAAGGATTGATTACCTCACTGGTTCAGATATGATCTCGTGCTTGACTCCTTAAGAGGAGCTTCCTAGAGCATTCATGCTACTATTGGAATTTTCCTACTGCAAGATTGACTACTTGTTTGTTTTACTGTCTTGGAGAGTTAACTAAAACCTATTCCAAGACACTAGCCTAAGCTATGTTGGTGGAAAGAGCCCTAAAAATGTCAAAATTGCTAGATGAATTTTATTAAGCGTTGTGTTATTTAGGCTGTTATTACTCAAAGGGTTAATGGATATGAAACCAATGGTCTTATGCCCCGACCCAAAACTGAATGCAATCGAATATGATAATGTAATATTTTCAATTTGATGAATCCTAACTAAAGTAGGGAGAGAGTTTCCATTCACTTCCAACAATGCAAAAATTGATCAATAAGAGAAAATATAAAAAATTCTCTAATGCACTAATTTCATCAAGAAAAACTAATGCTAATCAATTCCAATTTTTTATTATTATTGTTTTTGTGTTTTTAAAACAAGCATAAAAACATGTAAATTAAGATAAAAGAAAACTGATCTAAATCTACGATTGATTTTTCCAGAATGTAAACTATGCAGTTGTAATCTATGCACAATTCACATGAAAACTATGCAAATGTAATCTATGCACATTTTTCATTCATATTCTGAAAATGAGAATTCTAATTATGCAAATGTGATCTATGTAAGAGAATTCTCAAACACAAGATGATTCTAATGTGATCTAAGAACCAATCAAGTGTAAGTAAAGAAAATTGGGTGAGAGTTCCAAAGATCAAAAAATAAAAACACTCAAAGGCGATTAACACTCAGACATAATTTAGCCCCCCCCCCTCCCGGCGAATAAGGGGGATTTTTTTTTGCAAAAACAAAAGAAAAAAGTTGAAAATTTGTTAAGAGACTGAGAAAAACCTCGAAGTAATGACCAAAGGAAATCGAATTAAGAATTTCTCCAAAAAAGAAAATTCAAAACACCCAATTAACTTAACAGAGACTGATGAGATGAAAAATTTGCTGAAAGAAACTCATAAACAAGGCTTTTTGACAGAAAAATACAGATCCTTGTAGATGCTAAGAATCCTAAATTAAATCTAGACTAAGCCTGAAAAGGAAATTTTAAGTTTTCATAAAATTTTCCCAGGGTCCGCAGGCTCCAGAGTAAAGAGGTGCGGTACCACATTGGTTACTCAAGAAAATTGTGGAGATGACTGCACTGTGCGTGAATGCAAAGTGCGAAGATTAGAAAAATTCAAGAAAACAAAACTTTTCAAAACTTTTCAAAGTACAAAAAAATTAAACTAAGCCACCCAAACCAGTATACATCAATCAAGAACCAAAAAAATCATTTTCTCAAGTCAAAACAAAAGGAAAACCAAAAAGCCAATTATTCCCCAGCAGAGTCACCATTTTTTTGGACGGATAAGTTGTTCTTGTGGACAAGATAGACCTCCCAAGTGTCCTACGGAAAGCTAGTAACAAATAGACAATTAAATCTATCTTTCTCTAGATATATCACGATTCATAATTAAATGTTATAAAGGTTTTACGATCTTACATTTGATCCAACGCTTGTTTGTAGTAGTCGTCCTTCAGTTGCCTGAAAGAGTTTCCTTTGAAGATCTGCAATCACAAACAAACAAACATCAAATAGCACCTGCATAGGATATATTCATAAATCATATCTATTATGGTGATCAAGGAATCCATAAAATAAACCAATCAATTGACAGCTTAGTGAGAAAAATAGACTTATTTTTATTAACTTTGAATAGTAAGAAAAACCTTACAACCGTGTCCGCCTTGATGTTGTACAGGTCTTCCTGGGGTCTGAAGCAGGAATCTCCTTTACTATGACAAGCCTTGCACTCTTCCAACCGAGACACATATAGGCATGTAATCTTTCCCACATAAAATCTCAGCTAAAAGGGTCTAAGTTCCAACAACACTTCACCTCAAATAATACTAAAGCTTGAACTCCCTTTGAGGCTGCCCTATGCCTCTTTTTATAGTGAAAGAGAGGAGGCTACAACTCCAAACAAGAAGGGATATAATCCTCCTTCAAAGGGATTAGCTCCTTACATCAAGGGGTTAGCTCCTTAATGGATGGGATGCATGAAACTGAAAATAGCGAACTTTCCACCACAAGAATGTTTCTAGAAGCTTCAAAAAATGACTCAAACTGAGCTTCTAGATTTTACTTGTGCCTTTTTTTACCTTTTACAGGGCTCCGCACTTTTAATGAAGAAAAAGTGCGGTACATACCACAGTTTTCCTTTACAAAAGGTGTGGTACCGCAGGTAAAGCTAAGAGAAAGTGCGGTACAAGTGTTTTAAGGATTTTTATGAGCTTTTCTCTTATTTTCAAGGCTTGATATTAGGAACTGATGTGTTTAGAATTGCAAGGGAGAAATGTATGAGTGATAATGTGCTCATACGGACAACAAAACATCAAGGTGACAATTTTCTGTGTAACACTAGGGAGGTATTCATAAGAGGTACATGAACATTCTCAATTTGAAGTTATCTCATAAGAAGAGTTAGATTGGTAACCCATATGTCTAGCATCATATCCACCAACATTGTCATATAGCAAGGCATTGAATAACAACTACATCTATCCACAATATTAGAGCACAATGCCGGCGATACCAATGACTTATAGACACCATCATGATTGTATCTCAAGGTACATACTCCACTCGAGTGTTCACCGAGTATGACCTTATTTGGATTATTCTTATCTTAGATAGCTAGTCCTTAAAGAATATAGGTCCACGACTACTCTTGCCTTGGATGCCCTACCACATCCTCAAAGAGTATCAGATGCCAGATGGTTATCTAATCCTCCATTTTTTCTTCCCAAGTGAATGTTGAAGTGGCACCCCAAGGGGGCTTTTGATTTAATTTTACCTTAATTATATTAGAAGTAAATTTTAATTCCATCAGATAACAACTTATAAGTGTTAAGTGAGAGAGGAAGACTTAGTTAGCTCAGAGTTGGAGGTAAAATTAGAGTCATGTAGGGCATATCCTACTTTTTAGGAGCCCTGGTTGAGTTATTTGTGAGTTCTAATTAGTTAACTCAAGTATTTGAGTTAAAATCAATTTAACTAGTTCTAACTGAGAGATGAGCTAGTGATAGGTCGAGTGAATTAAATCTGATTTAACTCACATGCAGTGATCAATCAGTTAACTAAAAATTCACTATAAATATTTTTTGCATGCCATTTCTAAGGAAGACCTAGTTGATATTGGGGTTAAAGGGAAGATAACTATCAATTTTATAATTAGAAAATTGTACAGGTCATGCATGAGGTCATCCATATGCCTTGGATGTATTTCACAATCATTAATTGGGAATTTCCTAATTAATAGGGGCTCAATTAGTCCAGGAATTCGTAAGCAATGTTGGTAAGGCAGATTCAAGAAAGTGGTTAGATATTGGACCAAACTTGCTTAGATCAGAGTAGGATCAAAGTGAGATAGTCAAGAGAGTGTGGAGGATTCTTAAGAAGGGAAATGACATTATATTGTTTCATGTTCTTGAATTTTTTCAATATACAGATAATAGGTTTTTTATTTGAGGCTTTTCCTAGATACATGTTGTGGTTTGCAAATGATTTATTCTTTCTCTTACTTGTTTATGTGATGCGTGATCGAAATTGGTTTCCACAATTTGTAGAATTGATTCAATATTTTGTTTTAGTACATTACAATATTTGTTTAATCTATGTGGATTTTCTACATGGTGTTGGAGTAAGAATCATAATAGAAGAGGAGAACTAGAGTTTGTTTTGAACAGGTACATCGAATTTGCATATTTATTCTTCAGGACCAACAACAAATCAAGATGTCTTTCACTGGCTTGAGACTCGAATATTCCCTTGAGAGAAATTCAAATTACATAGCATGGAAGGACAATATGGAGGCAATGCTAGAGGGCAACAAAATGATGGCATTCATAGAGATTGATATTCCCCAACCCTTAGCAGTAGATGCTCAACTTCTTGATGCATGGAAGAAGAATTTAGAAAAGACAAGAAGGATATTGTTAGAAGGTGTTCGAGATCATATTGTGTCGAACCTCCATGGAAAGGAAACTCCATATGCTATGTGGAAGGACTTAACACATTTGTTTTAGAATAGCAACGACCATGGAAAGCTGGCATTGAAGGACAAGCTTAGAAATATCAAGATGGAGAAGGGTGACATGATTTCAAAATACTTGATGAAGTTCACTCAATGTTGAGATGAGATTGGAAGTGTTGGGGTGAAAATTTCCCAAGATGATTTGGTGTGCCTAGCACTTCTAGGCATTCCAAAGAGCTGGAATAACTACTAGGACTCGGTGAATGGGAGGGAGAATATACCAGAGTGGGAGTGATTGTGGTCCGACTTGGTACAAGAAGAGATTCGACGGAACACCAGAGATGGATCCTCATCAAAGCCTGATGATGAGGAGAACAATGCCTTGGATGGAAAATAAAAGAAAGGGAAAGGGAATGCATCCAATTCCAAATCGGATTTTGGTATGTGGGAAAGAAGAAATACTTGTCAAAGGTAAAAAAATTTCACTATCATGAGCTTGGACACTATGCTACAAAGTGTCCACACAAGAAGACCAACAAGAAGTCCTCAGGAGGAGTAGTAGGTGAAGCATCTTATTCACAGTTCAAGTTGGATTTCACCCACATCACATGCATGGTGTCATCGGTGATGGGTTATGTGTGGTACTTAGATAGTGGAGCTTCGTTGCATACGATCGGAAAAAATAAATTCTTCAATAGCTTGGAGGAGAAGGATATCCAGATGCACATTGAGATGGGATATGAAAAGAGGTATAGCACTACCAGTGTAGGTACAATTAAATTTCAGAAGGAGTCAGGTAATCCTCTCGCATTAAAAGATGTCATGTATGTTCTTGGTTTAAAGAAGAATTTGGTTTCTGTTGCTATGTTGGAAGACCGTGGCTATGATGTTATATTTAGTGAAGGAAAGGCGTTCCTTTGTCACAAAGACAAGGGATAGGTGAAAAAATATTTGGGTTCAAGTAAAGAACCACTACAAATTGGATGTAGAAGACTGTGTTTCCTTGAGCATGAAAGCAGAGAAGGTAGAGAGCCGAGACATTGATGAGTTATGGCACAGGAGATTGGGCCATACACCATGGTGGTTTAAAGATCATGCAATATATTTATATATGACTTCCAAAGGGTGCAATTTTTCAATGAGATACATGAAAAGGGTATACATTGGGGAAAATACCAAAGCCACCTTTCACGATAAGGAAATTGAGCAAAGGCAATCCTTGAGAGAGTTCACTCAGACGTGTGTGGACTGTTCTTGATAGATTCCACAACAAAACACATGTATTATGTGATTTTGTAGATTATTTTTCACGAAAAATGTTGTATTTTATTTATGTAGAAGAAAGATCATACGTTCTTTGAGTTTTGTGAGTTAAAGGCACTTGTCGAGACAGATACAAGCAAGAATGTGAAGGATCTCGGGAGTGACAATGGTGGAGAATATGTCTCTAACGAATTCAAGAACTTATGTGCTTGAAAAAGAATTCAAAGGGAATTTATAGCATCTCATAACCCACAACAGAATGGGATTGGAGAAATAAAGAATAGAACTATCGTGGGAGAAATACGAGCTATGTTGCATGATGAGGGCCTACCATTGCATCTGTGGGAGGAATCATGGAATACAATAGTATTTTTGCAGAACAGAAGTCCTCATCAGATACTTGGGATTAGTACAACAGAGGAAGATTTTTCAAGTAAGAGACTAGATGTGTCACATTTTAAAATTTTTGGTTCATCAATTTATTTCCATGAGACCAAAGATTCCAGGAAGAAGCTAGAGCCAACAACTGAGTTGGGGATATTTGTGGGGTACACTGATACACCTCACAACTATCGTGTGTACTTTCCAACACACTGGATGATAATGGTCAGAAGAGGTGTGAAATTCAATGAAGAGAAGGCCATGCAAATTTCCCTTGAGAGGGAGCTCCAGTTGCATGCAGTTGAGGAGATCTTGGCTCCAAACGAAGAACCTAAAGATGTGGAGCAACCACAAGTAGAGGTGCAAGAGAGTGGAATAACCCACTCACGCAAAGACATCCTGTGATGGAAGGAAATGCACTAGAGAGGCTGACAGGTTGATGCTTGATGTTAGAGAGAATGTGGGAGCACCCACATCACAACGCATGAAAAGAAGGTCCCCATAGTGGTACATTGGATACATGGATCTTATGAGCGAAGGTGTAGAGATAGAACCATCCTCTTTCGAGGAAGCAATGTAGCAAACAATTTGCGTTGATACCATGGTTGCAGAGTCTGAATCCATTATCAGAAATAGTGCATGGGATGTTGTCCCAAGACTGGAGAGGAAGTTAGTTGTAGGATCCAGGTGGATCTACAAGGTGAATTAGGAAGCATATGTGAGTGTGGAGAAGCACAAGGAAAAATTTGTGGCCAGAGGGTTCTCTCAGGTGGAGGGGATTTATTATGATGATAATTTTGCACCAGTTGCAAGGTACTCATCAATAATATCCATCCTTGCACTCTCAACGTAGATGGGATGGCAGATACATCATATGGATGTAAATACAACCTTCCTCAATGGGGTGCTTTAGGAAGAATCGATGTACATTGATCAGCCGAAAGGTTTTGAGACCTTAGACATGGAGTCACATGTGTGTAGACTCAAGAGAACACTGTATGGGTTGAAGCAAGCACCTTGTGCTTGGTACACCAGGATTAAAAAATATTTCACTAGGTTGGCCTTCACCAAGAGTGAAGCAGATGAGAACCTTTATCATATTGTGGTAGAAGGTAAGCTTTTTATTATTGTAATTTATGTTGATGATCTCATACTGACAGGTGATGAGAAACTCATCAAGTCTTGAAAAGAGGATCTTGCAAGAGAATTTGAGATGAAGGACATGGGGCTCTTGCACTATTTCCTAAGGTTGGAAATATGGCAAAGAGATGGGGAGCTATTTGTATCTTAGGGAAAGTATGCCAACGAGATCCTTGAGAAGTTCCAAATGAAGGGAAACACACCTATGGATACTTCTCTAGTAGGAAACTAGAGGAAGGAGGATCCTACTTTAGGCGAAGTGGTAGATGCTACAATATACATGAAGCTCGTGGGTTCACTCATGTATTTTGTGAACACGCAACCATACATATGCTATACAATTAACCAACTTAGTTAAGCTATGGTGAAGCCTACCAAGCTCTTTTGGAAGGCAGGAAAACATGTGTTGAGATACCTCACAGGCACTATAGAGTATGGGATATGGTACATACAGATAGAGGGAGTGAAGCTTCAATAGGCTTCAATAATACAGATTGGGCAAGGATTCCATCTGACAGGAAGAGAACATCAGGGGGCATCTTCAACATAGGATCAAAAATAGTTTTTTGGTACAACAAGAAACATATATTTGTTGCACTCAGTTCAACAGAGGCAGAGTACATGGTGGCCAGTCAGGAAACACGTGAGGCCATGTAGATAAGGAAGATACTTGTTGGTTTTTTTGGTCGACATATGGAACCGACGATGATTTATTGTGATAACTAGAGTTGCATCAAACTCTTGGTTAATCCAGTTTTTCATGACAGGTCCAAACATATTGATATATGATATCACCATCTCAGAGATTTTGTGCAGAGGAGGATTATGTCATTAGAGTACATTCCCAGGGAGTAGCAGGATGAATAAATACTGACGAAGGAACTGTCAAGAAGAAAATTAGAGTTCCATGGAGACAAGATTGAGGTAGCAGATAATCCATTTCTTGTTGAGAGGGAGTGTTGAAATGGCACCCCAAGGGGGCTTCTGATTTAATTTTCCCTTAATTAAATTAGAAGTAAATTGTAATTCCATCACATGACAACTTGTAAGTGTTAATTGAGTCAGGAATACTTAGCTCAATTAATTCAAGTTGGAGGTAAAACTAGAGGCATGTAGGGTGTCTCCTACTTCTTAGGAGCCTTGTTTTAGTTATTTGTGAGTTGTAATTATTTAACTCAAGTATTTGAGTTAAAATCAGTTTAACTAGTTATACTTGAGAGATGAGCTAATGATAGGTTCAGTGAATTAAATATTATTTAATTCACAATCAATGATCAATAAATTAACTCATAATTCACTATAGATAGTTGTTGCACGTCAGTTCTAAGGAAGGCCCATTTGAGATTGGGGTTAAAGGGAAGATAACCATCAGTTGTATATTTATAAAATTGTACATGTCATGCATGAGGTCATCAGGATGCCTTAGATTTATTTCACAATCATTAATTGGGATTTTCCTAATTAATAGGGGCTCAATTAGCCCAGGAATGCGTAAGAAAGGCTGGTCAAGCAGAGGAAAGCAAGTGGTTAAATAATGGACCAAACTTGCTAAGATCAAAGCAGGATCAAAGTGATATAGTCATCAAAGTGAAAAGGTTTCTCAATAAGGGAAATAACATTGTATTGTTTCATGTTATTTACTTTATGCAATATACAGATAGTGGGGTTTTTAGCTTAGGCTTTCCCCATATACATCTTGTGTTGTGAGATTGTTTGATTCTTTCTCTTACTTGTTTATGTAATTGTGCGATCAAAATTGGTTTCCGCAATTTGTAGAATTGATTTAGTATTTTGTTTTAGTACATTACAAGATCAATTGAATCTATGTGGATTTTCTACAATGAAGAAAATAATGATGCGCCTATCTCTCCCTCACAACTAGGGAGGATATATCAACCAAGCCAAGCTTGTCTCTCAAGTACAAAAGCTTCTTGTTAGGAAGATGTTTTGTTAATATGTAAAATACTTTTTGTTATGAAACCAAATCCAAAAATAGAAGAAAAGAGAGACCAACGCCTTATAAATCAGCCACTTCGAGGGGGCAACCTAATTTACATTAAATAAATGAACAATTCTTGGATGATTCAAATGAAAAAACCTCCTTTCTATATATAGGAGTCCATGGGGTCACAATATAGTCCTAGCCGACCTACCAATAATAATGTAAGGGAAAAACAATAAAAATAGTGGCTTTTTATGGGGCACAATAATAACAATATGGGGGCTACAGGGGTACAATAATAACAATAAGGGGGCTACACTAACAAAAATAAGGGACTACACTAGCAATATAAGAACCTAACATGCCCCTCTCCTTAAAAAAAGTGTTTTCCTAAACACTTAAGGATATATAGATGCTTTTGTATAAAATTCTCATCCTCCCATGTAGAATCTTCAGTGGGTAAGTTCTTCCACTTGATGAGATACTCTGAAATTGATCGATTTAGTAGCTGTCGAGTTCTTGTTTCCATGACTACTTCAGGTTCCAATATGATTTTTACTTCCTCATCAAGTTCTAGAAATATTGTTTTAACTGTAATTTTGTCACGTATAACCTTATTTAAGAATGAAACATGGAAAACTAGGTGCACTTGAGAAGAAGCATGAAGATCCAATTTGCATGCCATAGTACCAATATTTTACAACACCTTTTAAGGACCATAATTCTTTGGTGATAATTTATTATCCTTCTTAGCTTGCTTGAGGGACATTTGTTTGTATATTTGTCGCTGTAAAAATACCCAGTCTCATACATCAAAACTTCTCTCACTGCGATGTTGATTTTCCTGTTGTTTCAATCTATTTTGTGCCAAATTTAGGTTATCCTTAAGAGTTGGATAAATTTTTGTTGATACTTGATGTGATCTTCCACTTCTTGAACCTTAGAATTTTATTTTAAAGATGACGTGATGGACGGTGGATGATATCCATAAAGTGCCATAAATGGGGTCATTTTTGCTGCAGTATGGAAGGAAGTGTTATACCACCATTCATCTAGAGGTAACCACTTGACCCATTGTGTTTGTTTATCATATACAAAAAAACGAATATATCCTTCCAAAAATTTGTTCACTATCCCAGTTTTCCCATTTGATTGAGGATGATAATATGAGCTATGAGCTAGTTGAGTACCCAAACAAGAAAATAATTCGGTCCAAAAATTTCTAGTAAAAATGGGATCTCTGTCGCTTACAATAATATTTGGGTTTCCATGTAGCTTTTGAATTGTTTCCATAAATGAAGTAGCAACTGTACTTGCTTTAAATGGATGAGGTAATGCACAAAAATGTGCATACATGGTAAGTCTATCAACTACCACCATGATGACACTCTTTCCTTTGGAATTAGGTAAAACCGTGATAAAATCCATTGAAACCTCCTCCTAACGTTGAATTGGAATGGATAAAGGCTGTAGAAGACCCGATGTCTTAATTGTCTCAACTTTGTTTTGCTGGAAAACCAAAAATTCTGCCACAAACATTTGAATATTAGATTTAAGGCTATCCCAAAAAATTCTTTCTTCACAGTGTGGTAAGTTTTTAAAAATACTAAGTTTCCTCCTAAGGGAGAGGTGTGAAATTCCAAAAGAATCATTTGTTTTAGTTGGGAATTATTACAAAGATATAAGCGATATTTGTACCATAACGAATAATTTTTCCAACTAAATGTATCGGATGGACTAGGATCTTGCTGCAACTTTTGAATGAGTGTCCACACTTCTTCTTCACTTTTCCATTCATCCCTTGCTTCGGTTATCCAATCTGGTTGGATAATAGAAATGGCACAAAGCAATGCTTCCACCTATTCATCCTTTATTGAGAGTGCATATGCAACAACATTTAGCTTCCATTTTTTGTATATGATTTCAAATTCATAACCCAACATCTTTTTTACCCATTTTTCTTCTCTTCTGAAGATAGTCTTTGTTCCAAAAATTATTTAAGACTATCATGATCAGAATTTACCTTGAAGTGTCTTCCCATTAGGTAAGGTCACCATATCTTTAGTGCATGTAGTATTTCAAAAATTTCCTTCTCATAAATAACTTTATGTAAATACTTTCTTTTGATTGGACGACTTTCAAAAGAAATGGGTCTTCCTTCTTGCATTAAAACAACACGAATTCCATTTCCTGAGGCATCACATTCCACAATAACGATTTTTGTGAAGTCTAGCGTAGCTAAGACCAGTGCTAGGCATATTGCCTCTTTAAGATGTTCAAAGGCCTTAGTTGCTTCAGGAGTCCATGAAAATGCATCTTTCTTCAATAATTTTGTTAGAGGTGTTGCTATTCTCCCATAATTCTTAAAAAACTTGTGATAATACCCTGTTAACTCGAGAAATCCTTGCAACTGATTTATGGTTGTGGGGAATTTCCATTCCTTAATGGATTTAATTTTGTTAGGGTCTACCTTAACACCCTCCTAAGATACAATATGACACAGATATTCCACCTCTTGTACTCCAAATAAATATTTGGAGGTTTTTGCATATAATTGTTTCTCCTCCAATAGTTTGAGCACCCTCTCAACATGTTGAACATGATCCTTCCAAGACCTGCGGTAGATTAGTATATCATCAAAAAACACTAACACGATTTTTCTAAGGAAGGGTTTGAAAATTGAATTCATCAACCCTTGAAATGTAGAAGGTGCATTGGTAAGGCCAAAAGGCATGAATAAAAATTCATAATGACCCTCATGAGTTCGAAATGTTGTTTTTGGAATATCTTCAGTCTTCATTCTAATTTGATGATATCATGAATGAAGATCCAACTTGGTAAAATATATTTCTCCATGTAATTCATCCAATAATTCATCAATCACAGGAATGAGAAATTTATCTTTAATAGTGAGCCTATTGAGCTCCCTATAATCTGGAAACATGCACCATGATCCATCCTTCTTGTACACCAATATTACTGGAGCAGAGAAATAAATTTGATTAGGCTGAATTATAGCATCCTCTAACATTTCTGCAATCATATGTTCAATTTTTCTATTTTGGATGTAAGGATATCTGTAAGGCTTGATGTTTGGAGGAACACTTCATGGAATCAAATGAATAGCATGATCATGATCACAAATAGGTGGTAGTCCTTTGGGAGTTTTAAACATCTTGGGATGATTTTCCAAGAATTTTTGGAGATATGGAGAAATAGATGATTTTGATGTTGGAACTTCTAGTGAGCATAATTGTGCAATTATTCCTCGTTGTTCTTTCTTCAAAAGATTTGTCATGAAATTAGAGCTTATTATCTTTCCCGGATTCCATGCGATACCCTGTAATTCAACTTCCTTTCCTTCCGAAAAACATTTCAAGAAAAGTTATTTAAAATTAAAAGCTACCATCCCCAAATATTGTAACCATTATAATCCTATTACAACATGAACACCTCCCATTAGAATGGAAAGAATTGGACTATTAAATACATATTCCCCCATGGTTGGCTTGATATTATGGAATTTTCCAGAGAAATTTATAGTTCTTCTATTTTCAACCATCACTTGACACTCTGGTGTTGGGTATAGGAATAAATTCAATTCCTTGGCTACCTAACAATGAATAAAATTATGGGTACTATCCGAACCAATCAACGCTATTACCTTTTTCTTCTTGATATGTCCTTCTATCTTGAGAGTTTGAGGAGTGGTAATTCCTGCCAATGCATTACAGGATATGGTCGGACTCATTTCTTCTTTATGTAGGGTTGGTTCATGGTGTATATACTCTTCTTTTGAAGTTTCTTGTTAATTTTCTTCCTCCTCTTCACAATCTATGTAAAATAATTTCTTCTCAACACACTTATGACCTTTAGTGTATTTTCTATCACAACTGTAGTAAAGTCCTTTTGATTTTTTTTCTTCCAATTGTTGTGGTGTCAACCTTGTAGGTTGTGGAAGTATAGGAGTAGCAACACTTCCATATTTATATATGTGAGTGGTAGGCTTCCTTGTTGCCATAATTTTAAATTAAATTTTCTTGCCAACCTGAATGCCTTCTCCAATGAATAATGTTCCCAAAGGCGAACCTCATGTTGGAGGCTATCATTTAAAGTCCCTATGAATACATCAATCCTGTGTTCCTATGGAATATTAGTTACCCTTATATTCAATTTTTCGAAGTCCTCAATGTGCTCCACCACTGAAACCTTTTGTTTGAGATTTATCAATTGGCTAAAGAAGGTGTTGATCTTTGTATCCTCATAATGTGTTATCATTTCCTCCGTAAAAATTGACCAAGTGACACTTTTTTTTACGGGAACAAAGCCATTGATAACATACAAATTTATTTTGTTCTAAATATAAAGTTGCAATGCATATATTTTGTGTTTTTTTCACATTATTGAGATCAAAATATTGCTCCATCTGTAGTATCCATGGTACGGGATCCTTGGCATCAAACTTCCTCATATCGATCTTTGGAATATGGTGGGTCTTCAATCCAACATTAAAGTTTATGAAATCACGATTAAAATTTATTTTTCTCTCATCATGAGTTTCCTCTACTATCTTTTCACCATTAGGAATCATTTCTTGTATCAAATTTTTCAAAACTTCCTTCAAACCTTCCATGTCAGCTTTTAGATCATTCTTCATGTCTTCCATGTTGTCTTTCATTTTTTGTTCCATGTCATCCATATTAGCTTCCATTCCATTCTTCAAACCATCCATCTAAGCTTTCATGCCTTCCTTCAAGAAATCCATCTTAGCTTCCATGCCTTTCTTCAAAACTTCCATTTCATTTTTTGTTGCTCTTTGCGAGAGATAAAGTTGTTGCACTTGCTCTTGTAATTTTGATATATCATGTTGCACTTCTTCCTTTTCATGAGTCATATTAGAGAATTTTGAGGGCTTAATGGTTGTTGAGTTCATTTTAGGGGGAATTTTAGAACCCAATACTAATATCTATGCTTCAGTATGCCCTTGGAATCACTTCAAACTGATTTTTCAAACAAGACTTATGCAAATTGAAAAAAAATAAACATGTTCTTCTTTCTTTTGAGGAGCTTGATATTGAAACTAATGTATCTCTGTAATTTTAGATCCCAGATATTTTATCTTCAGTCCTTTAGTAGCCCTCTGAATCTTCTTTCCAATTCCACAAGTCTGACTTGATTTGGATTCTTCAAGGAAAACTTATACCCAATCTCCTACAATGACCTAATTATGGACTAGTTTAGTAGAGTGAACTTGTACAATGGGCCACGTGTCCCTATTTCCTCCTTTGGATTTGAAATTGATACACAGAAAAGTAAATTCCGTGAAATTTTTCCCACTTTTTACAAAATTCCAATCCAATTCTCAGAGAGAGAGTTATGTCGATTTTCCCAAGGTCACCTATTTGAGATGAAATTCGGGAGCCTGCAAAAACCATAACTTCCACAGATCATATCTCTGAAAATATTGCGAACCAAGATCTGAAATTTTTACAAGACGTTCCTCAAGATTTCTTTGAAAATGGGATTTTTTTTAGCTTTTGAACCTTTGTAGAAATAAATTTATGGAGAAAATTCCACGATGACCTATTTGAAGCAAAATAACCCTAGAATCCAAAGCTCTCATACCAAATATTATGAAACCAACTACAAAAATAGAAGAAAAGAGAGATCAATGCCTTAAAAATCAGCCACTTCAAGGGGGAAACCCTGTTTTATAATACATAAATGAATAATTCTTGGATTATTCAAATGAAAAATCCTCATTTCTATATATAGGAGTCCATGAGGTCACAATATAATCCTAGCCGAGGTAACAATAATAATGTAAGGACACAACAATAACAATAGTGGCTTTTTATGGGGCACAATAATAACAATATGGGGGCTACAGGGGTAAAATAATAAAAATAAGGAGGATACACTAACAACAATAAGGGACTACACTAGTAATATAGGGACCTAACACCTGCTCATCAGTGGAGATATACTATAGCCACAACACACCATTTTGAACTAGATATCGAATGTAGTGATACTTGTTGTTTATATGCTTTATCTTTCCATGTAATACTTGGTCCTTAGAAAATCGTATACAACTGGTGTTGTCACAATGTATCACTGTAGGGCCCATTGCTCCGAATAAGTGAGATAACAACTTCCTTAACCATACCATTTCTCTGTTTATTTCACAGGAAACAACATACTCAACCTCAACACTACTGAAAGCAACTGTGTCTTGATTTCTACTCATCCATGAGATCACGGAGGATCCCAAACTGAAACATATTCCTGTAGTGCTCCGGTGATCATTGATGCGGGGAGCATCATCATCTGAGTCAATTTTATTGACACGATTTCACGATTGGTAAATCATCATTTAGTAAAGAGGGTTGGACCTCTTGAAATTATTTTTTTATGATTATTTATTGTAATAATTAATAGAGTACCAGATTAGATGTAGAAATTTATTAAAAAAATAATGTATTTCCAGTTATACGATCAACAAGTTAATATTATGTTAAATACAAGATCATTCCACTTAATTCTTTTCGAAAATTAAGTCGCCAATTGCAAAAGACATATGAAGAAAAATCAATCGCACATAACAAGACGTTTTACCGGGAAAGCTTAAAGCTAAAAACCCCAGCTATTATATATTATGTATATCAATGGAAAATGTAACAATCTCATACAAATCTTAGCTCATAGATCTCTCCACCAATTTCTTGCCTCCTGGCATCCTGGCTCCACTGTGCAATCCCTACTGAAGAAGATCCTTGAATGAATTCAATCTTTCCTTGCTTGCACTACGCAATCCTCATTGTCATCTCCAATGTTTGTGTAGATGCATTGAATGCATCACTATATTCACAACTGATATTCCATCTCACGCTTTCACCTCTCTCTCCATTGGGTATCCACTGGATCTGACATGCAAGTAGTTAAATGTTGTATTTGTTCAGTTGCAAGTAAGACACTACTTGTGAAGTAATTAAATAATTAATTCACTCATCTTTCACTAGTGTATATTTAGTTACAACTAGCACAACTGAGTTTAACTCACTTAACTGAGTTAAACTAAATAAAAACTCACATAACTACTCTTCCAACTCTGTTACAACTTGCCACTATAAGTTATAACGAAGTCCTCCATGCATGAGTTACCAACCACTCTAGGAATTGCGTAACTCCTTCAGCCCACTGATGTGCCACATATGTTCAGTGAAATAAAGTGCTCCAAGAGAATAAGTTACTATTTATTGTCTGATTTTTATTAAGGGCTAATAATAATCGACATGCATTCTATTTTTAGATTAGCGATCTATAAATAGACTTCGCCCATCTTCTAAAAATAGAAATTCATCCAAAGATAGAATTTTATGAACCATCTAGAATCAGCATCCTGCTAATTTTAGAATATGCTCACCATTCTAAAAATAGACATACACCTAAAAATAGTCTGTGAGCCCCACCTAGTGAAGGTGCTTAATTTTCACTAGGCTCACCATCTTGTTGAATCTCAACACTCCCTCTCAACAAGATAGGGATTATCATTCACTGCGATCCTGTCTCTATGGTATTCGAATTTTCTCCTGGTGAGTGCCTTCGTCAGAATATCTGCATCTCGATCTTCCGTAGAAATGTACTGAAGCAACATGATATTCTGCTGCACACAATATCTGATATGATGATACCGAATATCTATATGCTTAGATCTATAATGAAACACAACATTAATCGAGAGTTTAATGCACAATCACTGTAGGATATAAACGAGAACCAAACAAACCGACCAAGATATTCCTCATCTAGATAGCCTCACATGCAGCTTGACTTGCTGCAATGTATTCCGCTTCCACTGAACTGAGTGCCATAGATCTCTGTTTCCTACTGTACCAAGAAACAATTGTAGATTTGATACTGAAAACGCCTCCTGATGTGCTCTTTCTGTTCGTTGGGCTACCTGCCCAATCTGCATTCGTGAAGCCAAGCAATTTCACCTCATCCATATTTCTGTACCATAAGCCATACTCATATGTGCCCCTGAGATATCTCATGACATGCTTGCATGCCTTCAAAAAACGCTTGGTAGGCTTAACCATCGCTTGACTAAGCTGGTTCACCGCATAGCATATGTTCGGTCTTGTATTAACTAAATACATGAGCGAACCCACCAAATGTTGATAGATAGTAGCATCCACTACCTCTATTGATGTAGCATCCTCTTTCCTCCAATTTCTTGGAAGAGGAGTATCCATGGGTTTGCAGTCCTCCATGTGAAACTTACCCAGTATCTCATGAGCATACTTGCCTTGAGACACAAACAGTTCACTTTCTCGCTGCCATATTTCCAATCCAAGGAAATAATGAAGGAGACCCATATCCTTCAACTCAAACTTTTTTGCAAGGTTCTCCTTGCATGAGTGTATCAGCTACTCATCACCAATCAGTATTAAATCATCAACATAAAGAACAATTATTAAAATCTTAACCTCCATGACAATTTGGTATAGGTTTGCATCCACCACACTCTTGGTGAAGCCAAGCCCAATGAAATAGCTGTCGATCTGAGTGTACCAAGCACGGGGTGCTTGCTTCAGCCCATACAACTCTCTTTTGAGTCTTCACACATGTGACTCACTGCTGAAGATCTCAAATCCTTTAGGCTGCTCAATGTACACTTCTTCCTCAATGATCCCATTAAGGAACACAGTATTCACATCCATTTGATGAATGTGCCAAACCATCTATGCTAAGAGAGCAAGGATGGTCGTTATTGAAGAATATCGTGCGATAGGTGCAAAGGTTTCTTCATAATCAACCCCCTCGATCTGTGAGAAGCCCCAGAAACAAATATTGCCTTCTACTTCTCGACGCTCCCATCAGAAACTTGCTTTACCTTGTAGATCCATATTGAACCTAGCACTGATTTACCAACCGGTCCTGGAACAATTTCCCAAGCACTGTTTTTGACAATGGAGTCATACTCCTCCACCATGGCATCTACCCATGTGGGCTCCTGCACTGCTTCCTCAAAGGAAGATGGCTTTGTCACGATACACTTGCTCATGAGAGCCATGTATCCAGTATATCGGTTAGGTGACTGTCTCTATTTGCGCTGTGAAGTAGGGAGTCCTACATTCTATGCCGCATCAAGCTTCAGCCTCTCAGCTTCTGTGGTACGCCTTTTGCCAGTTTTGATGTTTGGCTCTGCGTGAGTGGACTCCTCCACTCCATGATCCTCCTCCTGTGGCTGATCCACATCTTGAGGCTCATCTTTGGGAACAAGTAGTTCCTACTCTGCATTTAAGTGTAGCTCCATATCAAGTGACAACTTCATGGATTTATCCTCATTGAATTTTATATCCCGTCGCACCACGGTCATTCGACTGTTTGGAAAATACACACGATAACTATGGGGTGTGTTTGTGTACCCCATCCCAACTTCTGTAGTCAACTCCAGCTTCTTCCTAGCGTTCTTGGTCACATGAAAATAAAAAAATGAGCCAAAAATATTTAAATGAGAAACATCTGGCTTCTCACCAGTAAAAAATTCTTCAGGTGTACTCATGCCAAGTACTACATGAGGACAATGGTTTTACACATAAACTGCAGTGTTGCATGCTTCCACCCACAAGTGAATTGGTAGGCCTTGATCATGCAACATAGATCATGTATCACCCACGATCGTTCTGTTCTTCCTCTTTGCGACCCCATTCTACTGTGGGTTATGAGGCACTATGAGTTCTCTTCGAATTCCTCCTTTGCTATAGAAGTCTTTGAATTCGTTCGAGATATATTCATCACCATCATCACTTCGCAGAGCCTTCACTTGCTTCCTAGACTCTTTCTCCACCAATGCTTTAAACTCACAATAATTTGAGAATGTTTGATCTTTCTTCTGCATGAAGAAGATCCAGCATCTACGAGAATAGTCATAAAAAAAAATAACATAACACCTGTGTTTTTATGTTGAAGCAACCGAGAATGGTCCACACATGTCTGTGTGAATTCTATCTAGGATCATTGAGGCACGGATCTCCTTTTCATGAAAGGTGGTCTTCAAAAACTTACCCATAGTACATCCCTTGCACTGATCTATCTGCGTAAGTGTACCCTTGGGAAGTCCAGTAGAAATCTGCTGCAAAACTCTTCAAGGCGCCATGGTGAAGATGGCCCAATCTCCTGTGCCATAATTCGCCCTCATCCTGGCTCACCACTTCTTCTTCTTTGCCCACCATTGCAGCGCAACCATCTACCTCCAGCTTGTAGAGATTCTTAACTCGAATTCCTATCCTCTTGGTTTGACCCTTTGTTTTATGTCGCAGGAAAGATTTTCCATCACTGAAAACAACGTCATAACCTCTGTCCTCGAACATTGTGACTAAGACCAAGTTCTTCTTCAGACTTGGAACATGCATAACATATTTCAACAAAAATAGTTTACCTAAATCCCTCTCAAAGGTAATGGTACCAATTCCAGTCACACTGTATCGTCCATCGTTGCCCATCTCTATATGCATTTGGAGATATTTCTCTTCCAAGTCGCTGAACAACTCCTTATCTCCCGTCCTGTGGAAGGAAGCACCACTATCAAGATACCACATCAATCCCATTGCACTTGAAACCAAGCATGCGATAAAAGAGAAATCAAGTTCAAATTGTGAGGCAAGGGCCTCACCAGCTGTAGCTCCAATAACCTTCTTGTTCTTCTTTTTCTGTGGGCAGTTAGTGGCGATATGCCCATGTTCGTGATAGTGAAAACACTTCACCTTGGAAAAATCTAGCTTCTTGCCTTTAGCCTCGGATTTTGGATGGGATTTATTCCCCTTCCCTTTTCTCGCTTTGGTATCCAAAGCACAATCCTCTTCATCATCATGTTTTGATGAAGAGCCCCTAGTATTCCGCCTTATCTCCTCCTGCACTAGATCCGACCAAAGTCGCTCCCAATCCGATAGTTTCTCCCGTCCATTGACAGAGTCTTCATAACTGTGCCAAATCTTCGGAAGCCCAAGGAGAGCCAAGCTCACTAATTCATCATCAACAACTGTAATTCACACACTCCCCAGCTCATCCCTACATTGGACAAACTTCGTGAGATACTTTGGAATACTGTCGCCCTTCTCCATTTTGATTTTTCTGAGTTTATCTTTCGGTGCCAACTTCCTATGGTCGCTGTTGCTTTGGAAAAAGATACATCAAAGCCACATTGAAAATGGGAATTCAGTTTCAAATGAAGAGCTTGACACAATATGGTATTTCTTTGCTTCCAACAAAATCCTTCTTTTCTTCGCTAATTTCTTTTATTGACATCAATTAATCAACATCACATCCCGAAGTGGGGCTTAGGAACTCGCTATCGATGAACTCCTTGGCTCATTATCCTTCATCATCGCCTCCATCATTTGTGACATGTAAAAAATACGGTAAACTTGAATAAATATGTATATTTATTATTGATAAAAAAATGAGATGATTACAATTGGGAGTGACCAAGGCTTTAAATGCAGCCTTATGGTGTCCCTTGGCGAAGAGGCATGATCTTTGATCATGCCCTTCCACATTAATAAACCTAAGATAACTATATCTAACTAATAATTAATAAAATATACATAACATTTCCCCTCTCTTAAAGATGCTTTGTCCTCAAAGCATACATAACGATGGACAATGTTGACGAACGCCTGGGTTTCTTGAGCGGTGGGCTCTTGCTTCCCACATTTTAAAAAGATCGTGAAGCATCTTCTCGAGCTCCATATGTTGGTGATGTGGATAGCGACAAGATTTGATATTGACTGGGTTGGGTCCTTTCTTGACTTCTATTGGATGTTCATGTTCCTTATTAGGAGGTATTTTTATTGGCAGGTCTTGGAAGACTTTTTCGTGTTTCCTAACTATTCCTTGTTCTTCTGGTGATTTTTCATGATTTCTCTTTAGATTTAGAGGTAAGTTACCAACAATTATCGTTCGATGCAACTTCTCCTCATCATCAAACGCTTCCTTCTTAACAACCATATCTGCGTGAACATCGAAGGCCTCAACAACTTCTGGCACTGTATCAGTGGCTTCGAATGTGTTTATCTCTTCACATTTTTCTTTTAATTCTGGGGATGAAACATTTTGCTGTTTATAAGAAACTGTATTTTCATGGATTCTTTCATTTTCAACGACTATGTCTGTTGTTGCATCTGTGATAACAATCACGTTAAATTCTTTATGTGGCTCCTTCACCAACATTATTCTGGCTGAAATTTGTACCGGAGGACGGTGGTTCCCTAAGGCTTTGATCTTTGGCCTGAGAAAAGTGTCCAATAGATTTAATTTTTTCTCCTAAAGTAACTTTATAAATTTTTATAAAGTTAAATCTAATTTAAAAGTGACTTAAGTGATAAAGTTACTAAAGTGACTTTATAAAGTTGTAAAGTCAAATCTAATTTTAAAGTGACTTTAAGTGATAAAGTTACTAAAGTTAAAGTGACTTTAAATAAAGTCAATATAAAATTAGAAAGGAAAAAGTGACTTTTGAAATAAAAGACTAAGTGGGTCTTTATTAAAGTGGGGTGAATTAAAAAATGAAAAGTGAGATTTAAATGAGCATTTAATCTCAGCCCTAGATCTCAATCTATCTCAGCCATTGGATTTAGGGATTCCCCAAAAGTCACTTAGGGTTAGGTTAAAGGAGGAAAAGGTCATTCATTCTTTCATGAGCAGATTGAGAGAGGAAGAGAAGGAGAGCAAGGGAGAGATACGGCGGAGAGAAAGAGAGCGACGGATAGGGAAACTTCGACAAAGTCGGGATACACACGGCGAGAGCACGGATTCCAAGGCAGAAATCCGTACAGCAAGTGTTGGGCACAATTTTCGAGGGAGAGAGGCACAGTTTTCAAGGAGAACCGTACAGCAGCTTCAGCATTTAATTCTGGGCAGATTCTGGGCACAGAAATCGAGGAGAGAGACTGCTGCTTGGTGGTACAGATTTCTGGAAATCCGTACAGCAGCCGTACAGTCAGTTCCGGCACAGATTTCGAGGCAAAGGAGCGTAGATTTTGAGGAGAAGCGATGCATTTGGGTTCATCCTGATCCGTCTGACGATGCGGCCGTACGGTGGGCACAAAATGGAAACTCATTCAACATTTAATCTTTGTAATAAATCTTCCTTAAAATTACATTTTGGGTTTTCTCAACCCCGATCGAGGTTTCAGGCAGATGAATGGAAATCGAGATAATCTTGTTGTTTAGTTGCTAATTTTCTTGTAATTTCGCCTCTGCAGCATCAACATTTTTAAGAAATAAGAAGGAGCTCTCAAACTGGTTTTCCCCAAGAGTTGTAGGGGGTTTTTCCAGGGTCATGTTGACCAAAAATCTTAGTGTTCAAATGTGTTGAATGATTGTTTCAGCTTGCTGTGTGTTTTGTTTTATTTCTGCAGTTTCAGCATTCTGTAAAAATTTTCCAGAATTTGTGTTTCAGCAAAGTAATTTGTGTTTCAGCAAAGTAACTTGTGTTTCAGCAAAGTGATTTCTGTTTCAGCAAAGTGATTGCTGTTTCAACGAATAAAAATTATTTTTTCTGAGTGTTGAATGTAAGGATATGGGAAAGGGCATTTAACCAAAAGGAGAAATAAGTGATACTGAAACCGGGGTTGGGAAAAACAGGAAATTTCTACATGGTATCAGAGGTTGAGTGCTGAAGGGCAGTTTGGGACAGCAAGGAAGAAAATTACAGCTTGCTGATTTTTCACTCAGAAAATTCCAGCAAGCTGATTTTTCACAAACAGCAGATTTTTACCTTTACTACAGCAGTGTTATTTTTCGGTTTAGGACAGCGGGGTCTTGTTGGCAGGACGCAAAAAAGGCAAAGGGAAGAAGCAGGCTTCCACAAGCAATGGTGGGGGCAAAGGCAAAGGTAAAGGTAAACAGGATAACTCACAGAAGGACTATTCCAACAGTTTGGGACAGCAAGGAAGAAAATTACAGCTTGCTGATTTTTCACTCGGAAAATTCCAGCAAGCTGATTTTTCACAAACAACAGATTTTTACCTTTACTACAGCAGTGTTATTTTTCAGTTTTAGGACAGCAGGATGTCATTGGGACTGAGGGTGGAGGATAGGTTGGATGGGCATTCCAACTACAGCATTTGGAAGGAGAGAATGCAGAGTATCTTTGAGGAGGTAGAAGTCTGGGACATTATGGTACATACCACACAGAACCCTGTGAATGTGCCTACTGATGCTACTCAGTTGGCAGCATATAATAAAAAGAACAACAAGGGTAAGAGGCTGATTCTAGACGGAATCAAAGACCATTGCATCCCTCATGTGAGAGGAAAGAGAAATGTTCATGAGATGTGGACAACATTGTCCAATCTCTACCAGAGTACCAATGAGAACCGGAAAATGGTCCTGAAGGAGAAGATGAAGACCATTAAGATGGGCAATGATAGTGCAGCTGGATATCTCACAAAGATTACTAATGTGAGAGATGAGTTGGCAGCGATTGGAGAGGCCATTCCACCCACCGAGTTGGTGCGGATTGCAGTGAATGGTCTCCCCCGTTCATGGATGAACTTTGCTGATGGAGTTTGTGCACGTGAGACCCTTCCCACATGGGAGAGGTTTTGGGATGATTGCATTCAGACAGAGATCAGGAAAGGTCAGCTTGGGGCAGCCAAGCCAGTTGAGCAGGATGAGGATGTAGGACTGTTGGCAGGACGCAAGAAAGGCAAAGGGAAGAAGCAGGCTTCCACAAGCAATGGTGGGGGCAAAGGAAAAGGTAAAGGTAAACAGGATAACACACAGAAGGACTATTCCAAAGTGAAGTGTTGGAATTGTCAGAAGATGGGACACTATGCAGTTGTGTGTCCGGAGAAGAAGAAGAAGAAGGGGAAGAACCAAAGTATGGCAGCTTCAGCAGAGGTTGAGGACTTTGCAGATTGTTTTGACCGAGAGTTTGGGTTCACTGCGTGTGAGTCCTCTAGTGCGGGATTATCTGCCATAGAGGTTCAGAGGGAGCATGCATTTCCCTCGATTAGCCGAGCATCTTCGGGTATCTGGTATATGGACAGTGGGGCTTCACGTCACATGAAAGGAGTCCGTGAGTACTTCTCAGAGCTTTCGTAGAGTGGAAACTCAAGGTAGAGGTAGTACTCTCATGACGATATGAGTCAGTGAGCGGTTTACAGGGGAACACGATATTTTGTAGGGAGTCCAACCTCCTCCTAGGTGTCGATGTTCTTTATGTGCTGTGGATGAGGAAGAACCTCGTGGTCCGTCTCGCTTTGAGGAGCGCAGGATATGAGATACTATTCAGGGAGGACAGGGTTGATGTATCCTGTGGGCACTCTAGTTGATTTCAGGGGAGGATAGGTGTACGCTATGCAAAGGTGTACAAGTTTGAATTTCAGCCCATTTTGGCATTGAGCAGTAGTACTGACAACAGAGCTAGCAGTTCTGAACTATGTGAGATTTGACATTGTAGGATAGGGCATATGTATCATGGAGCATTGAGGACTTTGCAGGAGATCACTATAGGTGTGCCAGATTTCAGTACTGATCACTTTGATACTTGCAGAGGATGTGCGATGGGCAAGTTTGCCAAATCCCCTTTTCCCAGCAGTGACAGCAGAGCGACTGGGATACTTGATTTGATTCATTCCGATGTGAGCGGCCGGATGTCTCATGTTTCCTTGAGTGGATATGAGTACTATGTTTTATTCATTGATGATCACTCCAGGAGGACCTGGATTTATTTCTTGAAGACCAAGAGTGAGGTCTTCAAGCGGTTTCAGGAGTTCAAAGCTCTTGTGGAGACACAGACAGGTCGGAAGATCAAGTCCCTGAGGTCGGACAATGGGGGAGAGTACACCCTTCGAGAGTTTGTTGACTATTGTGCGGAGGCAGGCATTAGGAGGGAGCTCACTGTTCCTTACAACCCCCAGCAGAACGGGGTTGCGGAGAGGAAGAACAGATCCATCGGAGGGGCTGCCAAAGCCATGTTACATGATCAGGGGTTACCATTGTTTTTGTGGGCAGAGGCCTGCAACACAGCTGTTTACTTGCAGAACAGGAGTCCGCACCGTGCCTTGGGGCACATGACTCCGGAGGAGGCTTTTTCTGGGAAGAAGCCTGATATGGGTCATCTTCGTATCTTTGGGTGCATGACATACTCCTACATACCCAAGGAGAAGAGGACCAAACTAGAGCCCACCGCAGAGAAGGGTATCTTTGTGGGCTACAATGAGACCTCCAAGGCCTTTCGGATTTACATTTCTGCGCAGAGGAAGGTTGTTGTCAGACGGGATGTGAAGTTCGAGGAGGACAGGGCCTTTAGGAGGTCACGGGAGTTGGAGTATCTGGATCAGCCAGACCCTCAGCAGCAGTTGAGTCAGTCGCAGGGATCCAGTGGGCAGGGATCAGGAGGATCCGGAGGTACATCTATGACGATGTCGGGTCCGTCAGTGGGGAGTGGCTCACAGAGTCAGAGGGGTGGAGCTGCGGCGCACGCAGCACCACGCAGCATCACTGGGGAGTCCACCGATGGACAGTTCACACGGTACCTCAGCATCTACAGGTTCAGGTGCAGGCAGGAGGACAGCAGACAGACAGTCAGGAGTTCAGGCTCCTGATGTTGAGGAGGAGGAGTTTTATTCTCCAGCGGGAGAAGTGTGCTCATGGAAGAGGAAGCCCAAGTGGCTTCAGGACACCTTGAGAGATGCCACATCTGTTGCTGAGCCTAAGAGGCCGGTCAGAGAGAGCAGACCACCTGAGAGGTTTTGCAGCTATATGGCAATGGCTACCAGCATCCTTGACTCTGAGCCTTCTAGCTATGAGGAGGCAGCTAGCCAGCAGGTCTGGAGAGAGGCCATGCAGGAGGAGTATTCTTCTATCATGAAGAATGAGGTTTGGGAGGTGGTGCCGAGGCCTGAGGGCAAATCCGTGGTTACTTCCAGATGGCTTTACAAGGTAAAGCATGCTGCAGATGGCAGCATTGAGAAATTCAAAGCGAGGTTTGTGGCTAGAGGGTTCTCCCAGGTAGAGGGAGTTGATTATGAGGAGACCTTCGCTCCCGTGGCTCGATATACTTCGATTCGCTCCATCATATCGATAGCAGCAGATATGGGCTAGAAGATCCACCAGATGGATGTGAAGACCGTATTTCTCAATGGCTTCATACAAGAGGAGGTGTACATTGAGCAGCCACAGGGTTTTGAGGTGCATGGGAAGGAGTCCCATGTATGCAAACTGAAGAAGGCCCTTTATGGCCTGTAGCAAGCTCCTAGAGCTTGGTACTCTAGGATAGATACATACTTGCAGGAGATGGGTTTCACAAAGAGTGAGGCAAATCCAAACCTTTACTATATTGTGATAGGTGAGGAGCCTCTCATTCTGGTGTTGTATGTGGATGACTTGGTCATTACAGGTGCAGAGAGACTCATAGAGCATTGCAAGAGAGATCTTGCGGCGGAGTTTGAGATGAAGGACATCGGCTTGATGCATTACTTTTTGGGTTTGGAGGTGTGGCAAGAGGAGGGGCATTTCTTCCTGGGACAGGGGAAGTATATTGTGGACATCCTTGGCAGATTCCACATGGAGGATTGTAGACCCATGTCGACACCGATGATCACCAACTGGAAGAAGCTTCATGCTTCGGATTCCGAGTTGGTGAATCCCACATTGTACAGACAGCTGATTGGTTCCTTGATGTATTTGGTCAACACTAGACCAGATATTTGTTTTGCAGTCAACACGATGAGTCAGTTTATGTGTGAGCCTAGGAAGGTTCACTGGGTGGCCGCAAAACACATTTTGCGGTACTTGCAGGGGACAGTGGATTATGGTCTGGACTACAGGCAGGGGGATGGAGTGAGATTGGCAGGTTACACTGATTCTGATTGGGCAGGTTGTGCTTCTGATAGGAAGAGCAGTTCAGGGTGTTGTTTTGGGTTGGGTTCGGCAGTCGTGTCATGGTTCAGCCGAAAGCAGCAGTCAGTAGCATTGAGTTCAGCGGAAGCAGAGTATATGGCAGCCAGTCTAGCTAGTTGTGAGGCCATCTGGCTTCGCAAGATGTTGTTTGGCTTATTTGTTCAGCCGTTGAGACCTTCAGTGATTTACTGTGATAACAGAGTTGCATTAAACTCACAGAGAATCCAGTATTTCATGACAGGTCAAAGCATATCGGGATCAAATATCATTTCATCAGAGACTATGTTCAGAAAGGAGCTGTGAAGCTTGAGTATATTCCCACTGATGAGCAGGTTGCAGATATTCTTACCAAAGCCTTACCACGTGGCAAGCATGTCTACTTCAGAGACAAGATGGGTGTGGTGAGGAACACCTTCCTCGGTAAGAGGGAGTGTTGAAATTTGGTACCGGAGGACAGGTGGTTCCCTAAGGCTTTGATCTTTGGCCTAGGGAAAAGTGTCCAAAAGAATTTAATTTTTTTCCTAAAGTAACTTTATAAATTTTTATAAAGTTAAATCTAATTTAAAAGTGACTTAAGTGATAAAGTTACTAAAGTGACTTTATAAAGTTATAAAGTCAAATCTAATTTTAAAGTGACTTTAAGTGATAAAGTTACTAAAGTTGAAGTGACTTTAAATAAAGTCAATATAAAATTAGAAAGGAAAAAGTGACTTTGGAAATAAAAGACTAAGTGGGTCTTTATTAAAGTGGGGTGAATTAAAAAATGAAAAGTGAGATTTAAATGAGCATTTAATCTCAGCCCTAGATCTCAATCTATCTCAGCCATTCGATTTAGGGATTCCCCAAAAGTCACTTAGGGTTAGGTTAAAGGAGGAAAAGGAGGAAAAGGTCATTCATTCTTTCATGAGCAGATTGGGAGAAGGAGAGAAGGAGAGCAAGGGAGATTTCTGAGCAGAGAGGAGAAAGAGAGCAGCTGATAGAAACTTCAGCAAAGTCCGTACAACAGCAAGGAGGCACGGATTCCAAGGCAGAAATCCGTACAGCAAGTGTTGGGCACATTTTTTCGAGGGAGGGAGGCACAGTTTTCAAGGAGAACCGTACAGCAGCTTCAGCATTTAATTCTGGGCACAGAAATCGAGGAGAGAGACTGCTGCTTGGTGGTACAGATTTCTGGAAATCCATACAGCAGCCGTACAGTCAGTTTCGGCACAGATTTCGAGGCAAAGGAGCGCAGATTTTGAGGAGAAGCAGCAGCTGGGTTTTCCGTACAGTCCGTACAGCAGTACGGCCGTACAGCTGGGCACAAAAATCGAGAAGCTCATTCAGCATTTAATGCTGTCATAAATGCTGTAAAATTTCTGTTTTGGGTTTTTTCCTGTTTTGCACGTTTTCCAAGGCAGAGTGAATGCACGGAAATCGAGATAAGTACTGTTGTTTAGTTGCTGGAATTTTTGCTGTAATTTCTGCCTCTCTGTAAAAGTATTTTCAGAAATAAGAAGGAGCTCTCCAGACTGGTTTTCCCCAAGAGTTGTAGGGGGTTTTTCCAGGGTCAAGTTGACCAAAAATCTCAGTGTTCAAATGTGTTGAATGACTGTTTCAGCTTGCTGTGTGTTTGTTTTATTTCTGTAGTTTCAGCATTCTGTAAAAGTTTTCCAGAATTTGTGTTTCAGCAAAGTAATTTGTGTTTCAGCAAAGTAACTTGTGTTTCAGCAAAGTGATTTCTGTTTCAGCAAAGTGATTGCTGTTTCAGCAAATAAAAATTATTTTTTCCGAGTGTTGAATGTGGCAGACATGGGAAAGGGTATTTAGAAATTCAAAAGTGAGAAAATAAGGCATCGAAACCGTTGGGAAAACCGTAGTGCCTTCTAAAGCTTTTTCCGCCATTGGATTTTCATTTATATAAAAGTTTTCAATAACTTCTGTTGTTGCATTACTGGCTTTATAAGTGGATTGAGTTGCATTTTCTTCTCTTGGTTTCTCAGCTCTATAACTTTCATGGTTGATTTCAAAGTCTCTACTTCTAGGTGGTTCAACACTATAGCCTTCATGTGAGCTGATTTCCAATTCAACCTCATTTAATTGCTCTTTTTCAAACATGTTATATTCATGATGATGATCTGAATTAGCTGAATTTTTTAGTTGATTATGTTCGACATTTGGGAATATTGGAAGTTGTGTCTGACTTAACTTATCTATCTTATCATTTAGCTTATTGAAGAGTTCTGTCATCTTGTTCATTGCTTCACTATGCTTTTCTGTAACCTCGTAATGATTTAGCCACATTTGTCTTTCTATTCGATTTGTCGTATCATGAACCTTTTTGATGTCATTGGAGTGTCTTGCAACTATACCTTCAAGATCGACTAATCTTTTTCCAAAGTCATATGAATTATTATTGATCTGTTTCTCAAGATCCACCAATTTCTTCTGGAATTCGGCCATCGACATCGATGAAGACATTGACGTGTATGAGGTGGGGAATATTTTTCTGCCAGTTTTTCCCCCTTTTTTTTTTTTTTTAATTAATTAATTAATTAATTAATTTTTTTTTTTTGAAATAATAATAATAATTTCTATTATTATTATTATTATTATATATATATATTTTAAATAATAATAATAATAATAATTATTATTATTTTATTATTTGAATTAATTATATATATATATATATATATATGGGGAAAAAGATTGTTAACCTTGAAAAGTCACGTTGTTTTTAAAAGTCACTTTGTTTTGAAAAGGCACGTTGTTTTGAAAAGGGAAAATGGGTTTTAATACCATGGGCAATTACCATGGGCCCAAAAACCACGAGCAATTACTCTTCCTTTTTAATTTTACTTTGTCTTCACATGTACGTATTTCTTTATATATATATATATCTCTTTTTACTTTTTCTTTTTCTTTTTCTTTTGGAACTATTTTCTTTTAAATATATATATATATATATTTCTTTTAATTTATTTCCCCCTTTGTGTTAACTTTCCTTCTCTCTTTATTTTATTAATATATATATATATATTATATATATATTTCTTCCTTCTTTTTTTTAAAAACAAATGTTGTTGCCCACAAGCACTTGGTTTTTAAAAAAATCTGCAATTCTGGAATTTTCTTGTAATTCCTTAATTCTGGGTGATCACACAGATCCCAAAGAGCGATGGCTCTGATACCAATGGAGTGTAAAAACTCTGGTAAACTTGAATAAGTATATATTATTATTGATAAAAAATGAGATATGAGATATGATTACAATGGGGAATCACCGAGGCTTTAAATATAGCCTCATGGTGTCCCTTGGTGAAGAGGCATGATCTTTGATCATGCCCTTTCACTTAATAAAACCTAAGATAACTATATCTAACTAATAATTAATAAAACATACATAACATCCCGTCCTTCCAAGCTATGTAGTTAGAGCTTCCTCGAGTGCAGTTACCCAACCGCAACCTAATCGAAAGCCATTTCAATGTTTACTCAACTGCCGCACCAAGAAATTCTTACAAGAAATTCGAATTGTCCATCAAAGACAAAAACTCAACACCTGCTCATACCAATCTCCATATGATTAATCACATTTCATACTATGTAGAAATTATAAATGTAAAATAATGTATTTCTGGATTTTCTGATCTAACAAGTTAATCTTATGTTAAATACATAATCCTTCCACTCTAATTTCGAGAAATTAAATCGCTCAATTGCAAAACACATATGAGGAATTGAGGAAAATAAATCGGGCAATTAACAAGATGTTTTACCTGGGAAATATTAAAGCTAAAAACCCCAAATATCATATATTATGTATATCAATGGAACATGTAACAATCTCATACAAAGCTCAGCTCATAGAGCTCTCAGTACAATCTACAATCGTCACACACTATCATGCAGAAATTTGCATATCTATGCACCAATTTCTTGCCTGCTGACAGCCCGCCTCCACTGCACAATACCTGCTGAAGAAGATCCCTGAATGAATTCAATATTTTCTTTCTTGCACTGTGCAATCCTCATTGGCATCTCCAATGTCTGTGTAGATACATTGAATGCATCACTATAGTCACAACTGTAGTCCATCTCACCCTTTCACCTATCTCTCCACTGGTTCTCCACTAGATCTGACATGCAATTAGTTAACTGTTGTAATTCTTCAGTTGCAAGTAAGACACTACTTGTGAGTTAATTAAATAATTAATTCACTCATCTTTCACTAGTGTATCTTTATTTACAACTAGCACAAATGAGTTTAACTCACTTAACTGAATTAAACTAAATAACAACTCACATAACTACTCTTCCAACTTTGTTACAACTTGCCACTATCATTTATAACGAAGTCCTCCATGCATGAGTCATCAACCACCCTAGGAATTGTGTAATTCCTTCAGCCCACTAATGTGTCACATCTGTTCACTGAAATAAAGTGCCCCAAGAGAATAAGTTACTATTTATTGTTTGATTAGCGATCTATAAATAGACTTCACCCATCTTCTAAAAATAGAAATTCATCCAAAGATAGAATTTGGTCAACCATCTAGAATCAACATCCTGCTAATTTTAGAATATGCTCACCATTCTAAAAATAGACATACACCTAAAAATAGCCTGCAGGCCCCACCTAGTGAAGGTGCTTAATTTTCACTAGGCTCATCATCTTGTTGAATCTCAACATTAGAAATAAAAGATCAAGTTTGTTAATCTAGGTGTGATTTAGACCTATAGAATAGGGATTAGTTTTTTTGAGAAGATAGAATAGGTTAGCAGCATTTAAAACAATAAAAGGGAAAAAACACACTTTTTTTTAGAGAGAGGAAGTGAGAGGAATGTAATCAAGCCATCAAGGGCCAAAGAAAATAAAAAAACTCTGTTTTTCTATTTTATTTTAGTATTTTAATTGAAAGCAATATTGTTTGCAGAGATCATTGTTGTCCAGATTAATTTTTTTTATTTTTTTATTCTCTCTGATTTAGTGTGGATTGTGCAACTGGGGTTGCGAAGGTACCGTGTTAAATAGTTCCATTGTTTTCTGTGTGTTTATATAGTGAGAAATTTACGCAGTCACAGTCTGTAAAAAGGGAATCATATGGAGGTCGTTGGAACAACTAGACCCTTTTATCTTATCAATAAAATTGTAAGTCGCAGAATCTAAATTATCCACAGTATCATAAAATATCTCTCGTCCCGAAGATGGATCCCCGTTGGGATTCGAAACTTCGACCATTTTTTTATGATACTGTGGATAATTTAGATTCTACAATCAACAAAAACCATACAAGTTTAAAAAACATAAAAATTGTAAGTCGTGTGCCAAAATATTGGATTCACCAAAGATCATAAGGAAGTCAAATAAAATCTTGTTTTGGTCATAACCTGGGTTTGCAGTTTGATTCGATATGCATTCGCTACATATGCGCTACCCTTTCGCTGAAGAACGCTACACATTTCACTGCACAGGTTCTGTGCATACCTTTCAGATGCTACGCATACACCAGACTCGCGACGCATTTGCGTAGGTGCTGTGTATAGCTTTGTGGCGCTACTTTTTCGTATCTACACGTTGCGGTTTTTCATGTGAGTTAATCCTCACCTCCGCAAGACATGTGAATCGATCCAAGTGTCAGTAAGATAAAAAAAATGGAAATAAGGTATGCAAGGGTATATGCATAAATTTGAATCTGTTTCATTGTTTATAACCATATCTGTATATGAACACGTAAATTACATAGCACATAACAATTATAGACCTAAGTTGTTTTCCAGTTTGTTGTTGTGGTTTTCTAAGGAGACAGGTGATTTGGAATATAGAAAGGTTCACTGTATAGAGAGGAGAAGATAGTAGTTAAATAAATCTGTCAAACTAATTTACCCTGCATATTTTGGTATCAGAGCCCAAACACAGATTAATTTCTGCTTCAAAAAACATGCCACCAAGGAGAAGAGCTGGCATAGGTCGGGGAAGACCTGTAGCCAATGCAGTTTTGCTGGAGGAGATTCAAAACCTTTGCAGAAGGATGGAGACAATGGAAAGTGCTCATAGGAGAGCACCTAATGAAGGGGATGTCAGTGCTGCAGAGGAATCTTCTGAGGAAGAAGAAGAGGAAGAAAGAGAGGTAGCTAAAGTTTTCAAGAAATTGGCGAAAGCTAGTGGAAGAACAAAGGTGGAAATACCTTTGTATGATGGGAACCTTAATTTGGAAGAGATGATGGATTGGATCAGTTCATTAGACAAGTATTTTGACTTTGAAGTGGTCAAAATATAAAAAGAAGGTAAATTTTGTAGCTACCAGGTTAAAGGGTCACACAAACATCTAGTGGGATGAACTACAAACTTCCAGAGAGAGAAAGGGAAAGCCAAATATCAAGTAATGGGATAGAATGGTGAGTAAATTGAAAAGTTAATTTATGCCGAAATATTATCAATTGAATCTTTTCAAACAGTTACAAAATTTGAGGTAGAAAGGAATGATTGTCAAGGAGTACACGAAGGAGTTTTATAGACTGATCATTAGAGAAGGACATGTTGAGGATGATGTAGAAAAGGTAGCCAGATATATCGATGGCTTGAGATATGAAATACAAGACGAAATATCTCTGAAGAGTCTGGAGACAATTGAAGATGCCTATCAAGCATCTTTCAAGGCAGAGGAAAAAATGTTGAGGAAGCAAAGTTAGAGGAAAAGAGGTAAAAGTACAGCAAGAAGAAGGGGAGCTTCCAGATCGAGGTTCCAACACTCTCAAAATGAAGCTGAAGGTCCGAGTAACATACCACCACAGAGAGGAGACTTTGGTAGAGTAATATTTGTACCAAGAGGTAGAGGTTGAGGAAGAGAAATTCGGTGCTACATATGTGGAGAATTAGGACATGGATCATGAGACTTCCCTCATAAAAAAACAACAAATAAATGAAATGTGAATATAGTAGAGACAAAGGAAGAAAACTCTCAGGTCATGGGGAAAGAAGAGCCACCTAAGGCAGGAGAGTCATATTGTTAAAAATGGTGTTTCTTAAGGTAGAGAAGGAAGAAAATGAGCTTGCTCAAAGGAAGATCCTATTCAGCACTGTATGCAAGTCCAAATAAAAATGTTGCAAGGTTGTGATTGATGGTGGAAACACTGACAATCTTGTCTCCATAGAAATGGTTAAGAAATTGGTGTTGATTAATATGGTACACCCTACTCCTTAAAAAGTGTTTTGGTTACAAAAAGGACATCTTCTTGTAGTGACATAACAATGCATGGTACAGATACAGATTGGTACATATAAATATGACATACTACATGATGTGATGCCAATGGACGTGTGCCATATATTTTTGGGAAGACATTGGTAGTTTGATAGGAAAGCCATTCATGATGGCAGAAGGAATACCTATACCTTAGAGAAGGATGGGAAGAAGCACACATTGCTACCTTTGAAGGATGAAGCAGACAAAGGAACAACTGGAAATAGCGTTCTGTTGATCAGTGGAGAAGAATTGCTGCAAAATTCAAGAAGGAAAAAGAAATACATTTTGTTGTTGTGGGTAAACCAAAGGTATTTTGAATTCTACCAATTTAGATAATCTTCCTATGGAAATAAAAAATATTCTAATATTATTGTTGATGAATTACCAAGTGCATTTCCACTAATAAGAAGTATCAATCATCACATAGATTTAATACCTGGTGCAAGCTTACCAAACAAAGCAGCATATAGATTGACTCCTCAAGAGAATGAAGAAGTTGGAAGACGTGTGCAGGAGTTTTTGGATAAAGGATTGATAAGGGAAAGCCTTAGTCCATGTGCAGTACCAACAATGCTCAGTCCAAAGAAAGGCAATGAATGGCACATGTGTACTGACTCCAGAGCAATAAATAATATCACTATCAGGTATAGATTTCCCCTGCCACGTATGGATGATTTGATGGATTGTTTGAGTGGGTCAAAGCATTATTCTAAAATATATCTGAAAAGTGGATACCATCAAATAAGGATTAGAGACAGGGATGAATGGAAGACTGCATTCAAGACCAACAGTGGGATGTATGAATGTTTAGTGATGCCTTTTGGGCTCACTAATGCACCCAGTACATTTATGAGACTGATGAATGAGGTCTTAAAATAATATGCTAGAAAATTCGTGATAGTCTATCTTGATGAAATTCTAATTTTCAGACGAAATAAGGAAGAGCATTTGGAGCATATTAAGCTGATTTTAAATACTTTACAAAAGGAGAAACTACTGATAAATTTGAAGAAGTGAAATTTCATGAAGAAGGAGCTCATTTACCTGGGATTTTTAGTCTCAAAAGAAGGTTTGAAGATGGACCCAGAAAAGATCCAAGCAATTTTGAATTGGCCAAATCCAAGGAGCATATTTGAGGTAAGAATTTTTCATGGTATTGCAAGATTTTATAGGAAGTTTATAAGAAGTTTTAGTTAAATATGTGCACCGAAATTTGAAACAATAAAGGATAACAACCATCCATTTAAGTGGATAGAGGCAACATATCGAAACTTCAAGTTGCTGAAAAATAAGATCACTGGAAAACCTGTCTTGGCCTTGCCAAACTTTGATAAAAAATTTCAAGTTGAGACTAATGCTAGTGGGGTATCAATTGGAGCTGTCCTAAGTCAAGAGCAGAGACCGATAATATATTTCAGCGAAAATTTGAATGAGGCCAAGCGAAATTACTCATCCTATGATAAAGAATTCTATGCTATTGTGCAGGCTTTAAAGAAATGGAGGCATTACTTGCTACCCAAGGACTTTGTGTTGTATTCTGATAATTATGCATTGCAGTTTATAAATAATTAGCCAAAGTTGAGCCAAAATCATGCTAAGTGGGTAGATTTTTTGTATAGTTTCATGTTTGTAATCAAGCATACAAGCTACAAGTCAAATAAATTTGCTGATGCTTTGAGACGAGTAAATATGATTGTGCAGGGATTGAAGATTGACATCACGAGGTTTGAAGAAATGATTGATATGTATAAAGAAGAAATATTTTAAAGAAATATATGCAGCTGTTCAAAATCCTGTGATTCATAATAGAAGCCAATGGTTAGACTACCTGATTCAAGGAGGGTTTTTGTTCGAGAACAATAAACTGTGTATTCCTAAATGCTCCATGAGGAAAAATATGATTAAATAAAAACACAGTGGAGGACTGTCCAGACACTTTGGGCAGGAAAAAACATTCGCTCAAGTGAGTGCTTTTTATTATTGGCCAAAAATGAAAACTGATACAAAATTTTTGTTGAGAAATGCAGGGTTTGTCAACATGCCAAGGGAAGGAGCCAAAACACTGGGTTATATCAGCCATTTCCAATACCGAACAGACCTTGGGATGCGGTCAGCATGGATTTTGTTTTGGGTTTTCCAAAAACTCAAAGAGGACATGATTCTATCTATGTTGTTGTAGATAGGTTTTCAAAAATGGCTCATTTAATTGCTTATAGGAAAACTAGTGATGCAACTCACATTGCCAATTTTTTTTCTCAGAAATTGTAAGATTACATGGATTGCATATGAGTATTGTTTCAGACAGGGATACAAAGTTCGTGGGACACTTTAGGAGGACTCTATGGAGGAATCTAGGTACAAACCTCAGTTTTAGTTCATCCTATCATCGTCAAACGGATGGGCAAACTGAAGTGGTGAATAGGAGCTTGGGAAACATATTAAGGAGTTTGGTTTATAAAAATCCAAAGCAATGGGGTTTGGCGCTTGCTCAAGCTGAATTTGCCTACAATGATACTCCTAACTGGAGTATCGGAATGAGTCCATTTCAGATGGTTTTTGGGATGCATCCAAGAGGATTATATGAGCTTAGAGATTTTGGTAAACAAGAGACAAGGAGTGCAAAATTTGAAGAATTTGGAAAAACAGATGTAGAAATTGCAGGAAGATGTCAAGCAGAGATTACAGGAAAGTAGCAGTAAGTATAAACAAAGGGTTGATATGAAGAGGAAAGAAAAGGGGTTTCAAGTGGGTGATTTATTTATGGTTTACCTGAGGAAGGAAAGGTTTCCTATTGGGACCTATAACAAAATAAAAATGAAAAAGATAGGACCATGCCAAATTTTAAGGAAGCTTTCCACCAATGTCTATGAGATTGAGCTACCAGAAGGAGTTGGAATATCACCTATATTTAATGTTGCAGACTTGTACCTGTACAAGGAACCAGAGGTTGAATTGCAAGATGAACCTGCAGACGAAGGGGTTCAAACTCTAAATTGGGACGAATAGATGCCAAGGACAGTAAATAAGGAATTGGAAGCCATTTTGGAGAAAATATTAACAAATAATACTAGAGGCCAAACCTATTATAAATATCTAATCAAATGGAGAGGAAAACTAGTTGAATATGCCATTTGGATGAAAACAGCAGAGCTACAAAAAGTATCGAGTGAATCCTGAAGATTTGATGAATCCTTCTTTTCTTCCCTGGGAGTGTGATGTAGGAGAATCATCAATTGAGATAAATTTTATTGACCTGATTGGTCAATCATGATTTAGTAAAGAGGGTTGAACCTCTTGAAATTGTTTTTTTATTATTATTATTTATTGTAATGATTAATAGAGTTCCAGATTAGAAAGAAAATATTAGGTTTGTTAGTCTAGGTGTGATTTATACCTATAGAATAGGAATTAGGCTGTTTGAGAAGATAGAGTAGGTTAGAAGCATTTAAAACAATAAAAAGGAAAAAACACGTTTTTTTTTTAGAGAGAGGAAGCGAGAGGAAGCGAGAGGAATGTAATTAAGCCATCAAGGGCCAGATAAAAGAAAAAAAATATTTTATTTTAGTATTTTAATTAAAAGCAGGATTTTTTGGAGAGATCACTGATGTCTGGATTAAATTGTTTTATTTTTTAATTCTCTCTGAATTAGTGCAGATTGTGCCACCGAAGTTGCAAAGGTACTGTGTTAAAATGGAAACCAAGGTACTACATGAATCCTAGGTGTGATAATGAAAGAAAAATTCGAACACAAGGGAAACCATTCAGTCAAAGACCCATGGTGTTGATCAAATGTTGAACACAAGGTCACCTATCAATGATGTAAATAGGGTCAGGGTATGATTCTAGGTTTACTCTCAGAGAAATTTTTCGAATTCGATAAGAGAAAATCCTGTCAGCAAGAAGTCAATGGATACCTTATCAAACCAACACGAGAAAAATACCAAATAGCTGATGTGATAGAACAAGACTCTAACAGACGGGGGATGGATGACTGAAAAATGAGTCAAGAGACACCGCAGAAAGGCTGACTTGGGATTAATTCCCTTGAACAGAAGCATGACTCAATGTGACTATGGCAGCATATGATAACTTTGTATAAGTTTGTCATGTAGAAGGCACGGATAAACCCTCCATATGATTGGAAGAGATAACCAACCGAGGGAGTACTGACTCAAAAACAAGGTTATGGCTCTCCTAAGTCAAACCAAAGCCCATCCCAAATGGAGAAAAGACTTAGATTTTTTTTGTGCTTTCTTAAAGGGTGACACAATTGACTCTTAGATGCCATCAAATATGGAAGTAATGTCTCATTCCTGCTCTTTTTGGGATATTTTTTTTTTTTTGTCTTTTTCATATTGAAAGCCTGAAAAAGAATAAAATAATGCCTACAATACAGTGGATAGAATGAGTGTTGGTGAATAGATGCACTAGTTCTTGGCATAGGAACAATATTATGCTCAATGCAAGGTGGCGAAATTGGTAGATGACACTTAGAGGAATGTTTTGTCCACGGGCAAGTGTGTCAAGTTGTAAATGATAAGTGATTGCAAGGCTGAATTTGCAGAAGGACATGGTCAAAAAGTGGCTTATACACGAGTCCAAGTGAAGTCGGATTAAGGCCAAGATATACAAATGGTCAATATGATGCAATGAAGCAAAACAACTCAACAAAAGGGGAGCCTCTAGGGTATAAAGCCAAAAACATAGCGAAGAATAAGAAGAATGAAGCTTTGTCATATAAGTCATGGTGGGACTAAAGAGGACTCCAGAGCCTACATAATTGTAGCAGGGGCGACATATACTAGCAAAGATATAACTAGGAAGCCCATGTAAAGGATGGCTCTACCATCATATCATGATTTTATAAGTCAGTGAGTGAAAATGGTTTAATAGTCATAGCATGATGGGGTCGACCATATGGAAATATTTTAGTATGGAGGCTAGGATTCATAAGTGCAACGAAAAGTGATTTCTCTAACCTATATTCCAGTTCTGAACACAATACCTTCCATGAAAGGTCAATGGTCATGGAATCGAAGTGGTAAAAATCATCTCAAAATCGTCAAATGGTCCTGAAAAAAACCTATCCCAACACTTACACACCAAAAGGTCATAAAGTCTTGGACAAATTCAAGAAGTAAAAACAAAACTTTAGACAAGTGGGTTTTGATTTTTTTTTGAATTTTGGGCATAAATAGACCTTTTGAACTCACATTTGGTCATTTTTGCATTGGTGAATTTGAGAAAAATCTCTAGAGTAAAAAATCCCCAATTTCAATCTGGACCAATTCTCAGCCAAATCAGCTCAATATTTCCAGGTAATCCTCTCAATCAACTTAGTAATAACTTCTGTTATTAATTCAAGTATTTTTAAGTTAATGTCACCATAGGAATTAGTTTTTTAGATTAACCCTCTGCGTATACGTGGGTTGAAAATATCCAAGCCGCGTATGGACGCAACTGTGTAAAAACGAAACCCATGTATGTGCAGAGTAATTTTTAAAAATAAAAATATAATGGATGAATTGTTGAATTGACTTAGGATGACCATCAGTTGGAGAGAGAGGGAGCATAGTGAAATTGATAATGAGTTAATGGAGGACCAATTGTCCTTAGATATACTCCGAGGATGTGGATTGCTCAATTTTTTCAAAATGCCCAATATGAAAACAAATACCAAATTGTTGGAGATGCTTGTTAATTATTGGGACCCTAAGGAATATTTCTTCATGATTGATCAAATTACTTTGAGAATTGAAATCGAAGACATATATTTCATTACTGGGATTTCTCGAAGAGGAGACCTAGTCAATTTGTAGGGAAATCCAAGAGGAGGACTGAATGTAGATGATTACATCTAGATATACTATGTAGAGTATACTCAAAATTTTGGGACCCAGATCCCAATCAGAGATGTGCAAGGATTACACATGAAAATCCTTCTTTTCACCATAGTCCGAGTAGCCAGGTTAGCTTCATTACACCAGGCCTCATGTAGAAGCATGAGTTTGGTAGTTGAATGCCTAACTACTTTATATGATTGGTGCATTGCACTGTGGACCAACTTGAAGAAACAATTGAATTCCATGTAGAAAGGTAAGAGTAAGCATTTCAGATATGGGACCATTTTATGTACATTCTTCTTTGAGAGGATACCTGGGCTTCGAACCAAGGTAATATCGACTATAAACAACCCACAAGATCCATGTATAACATGATGGGATGACATGGTGAAGAGACCAAGGGGCGATGAGGTCCCTAAGACTACCTGGGATGATGAGTTCTTCCTGTGGTGGGGAGAATAGGTGATCGCCATAGATAATTACCCCTATGCAGGTATGGACTTCAAGGGAGATCCAGATCTACCCTTACCACCCGGAGCTGCATAGGGAGAAATTGGTAATATCACATTTAAATGATTTTTTTGATTATTTGATTTTTTGGATCTTCGATAAAAATATGAAAATGAAAGAAAATATTTTTGATAGGACAAAGTACTTTCAAAATTATTGATAATGTTACAGATGTTGGGCTAGTTAGACCTAAGGGTCTACCGAGGCACATGCACCGCGGAAGAGAGGCACAGAATGCCACAGAATATCCAAGGAGAGTTCTCCATGCCCTAGAGAGAACTTGGAGGGGTTGACCCGCCAGGTCCCTATGGACACAGTAGAGGACCTCCCTGAGGCTATGCAGAGACGTATGGTCGGTGTACCATGTGATTGGGTGTGACTATTCTGCCATGTGGCTACTGCCATAATGTTATTCTGTGATGCTTAGATAGGGCAGGGCCCATAGGCATAGAATTTTTAGGATGATTGGATGACTTTGATATTTTTTTATGATGGACATGATCAGGGATAAGCCCTAATTTTGTAGGAAATAATTGTCCAATTTTTGTATATTTTTGAACATATGACTCTGATCTATATATACAACAATTTTATGATGTGACTGTCTCATATATACAATGATTATTGATGATTTTTTATATTTAATGTGATGAATGATCGATATGCCAATCGATTTATTGATTAGCTAATGAATCAGCAAATGCATTTTTTGATCATGGAATTTGAATGTATGTAACATAATTAAATGATCTTTGCACAAACACACTCTCAGAAATTAATTTTATAAAAATGGATCTCTGACATGATAGATGTTATTCAATTGTGAAACCACCAGTTGCGAGTCCAAGTACACTACTAACGAACTAATACCAAGAGACATTGCCTCAAAAATTAGATTGACCACAACAACACATCCTCAAAAATTATATTGACCACAACAACATATGCTAAAACATTGTTCGAAGTAGGACTAATACATACACCCCTTGAGACTAACAACTGACCGGATGGATAGTAGATTATGCAAGCCACGGAAGCAAGATTCTGAGTATGTCGACTAGCACCATCAGTAAAGCCAAAATGAATCATATCATCTATAGACACCTGCTAAAGAAGATAAAAAATATCAACGTTGAAACATAATCAATAGAAATAAATGCACAAAAATACAATATATAAAACCAAAGAAAATTCTAGGCAGAGGCTTAGGCATAATACTTCTTAAGATAGAGCCCATTTCTAGGCTTTGCCAACTCGTTTCCATCAAATTCGACCAAATCATAAGCTCCCATGTTAAGGACTCTTTTGACAATGAAAGGGTCGTACCACATGGATTTAAATTTCCCTGCCCCCAAGGCATCCTTGTCTTGATTGTATACCAAATTGAGGTCACGTTCAGAGAAAACCCTAGGTTTTATAGCCTTATCATACTACACCTTCACTCTTTTCTTATCGGCCTCATTAATTGTAGCTGCATCTCGATGCTGGTCATCGAGACGTTCTAGATAAACAAGGCGTTCTTAGAGACTTGAAGTGTCTTGAAGAAACTCAACATCTAGCTTAAGAGAAGGAATCTCACACTCAATAGGAAATATTGATTCCAAACCATAAACCAGTGGGAAAGGAGTGAACTTGGTTGCATTCTTAATTGACATCCATTATGTCCAAAGCGTAGTACACAACATGACATGCCAATTGGACCTAGCTTTATTGATTGTCCTTTGGAGGATAACCTTCAAGGATTTATTCACAGCTTCAACCTACACATTGGCTTGAGGATAATATGGAGACGAATGATCTTGCCGGAAAATTAATTTAAGAGATAATTTAGCCATCATGGTGTTCTAAAAATGACTGCCATGTTCAGTGAAAATCTCTTTGGGAATACCAAAGCGAGAAATGACTTAGTTGAACATAAACAGGGTTGTTGTTTCACCATCATTCGAGAAAGTAGGCATCGCCTTGTCCCACTTTGTGAAATAGTCCACTGCTATGATAATGTACTTGTGACCCTTCGTCGAAGGCAGGATACAAGTAGTAAAATCAATTCCCCACTTAGTGAACGGATCGACAGTGATAACGTGAAAGAGCGGAGTTGGATAAGTGCACATCTTCCGAGTATAAACTTGAAAAGCATGACATTTTTTAACCGCCTCAACACAATCTTTGAAAATCAAGGGCCAAAAATATCCGACACGCAAAATATTTTGAGTTGTAGCAAGCCTAGATAAATGACCACCACAAGCTCCAATGTGGCAATCATTCAGCACAACCTCGACTTCTTCGAGAGTTAAGCAACATCTAAGTGTTGAGATTTTGTGTATTTGGGTAGCATCGAGTGTGATATAGCGCTGAAATTTTGTGGAGGGGATAAGACACACAAGACCTCCAAAACCTAGAAAGAGTTTGGAAAAATTTCATCTAATGTGAGAGATATTAAAATAATTAATTTTTTTAATGAGGACCCTAATTCTAACTTAGGGAATTAGAAATATTAAAGTGAATTAATTAATCACATGTGATGAAATGTTCTAAGTGACACGGATCAAGCATTTTTTTAATCTAAGCCATCGATAAGAGATTAAATCACAACCATTGATGTTTCAACAAAAAAGCATAAGAGAAAATCTTGAGGGTTAGTTGGAGACACATAGAGATGGAGGCAGAGCTGAGAGACTGAGCTGGAATTCTTGGGTGGGTTAGCTAAGAATATCCAGAAGGGTTTTCTGTAGTGAGGGGTATTATTGGTTAAGGGGATGATCTAATCCCGAAGCCAAGAGTCATCAAGAGGTAGAGGAGCAGCAACCAGGAGTAGGATAGAGGAAGTTGAGGCTACGCAGCATATACGCAGTGCAACAGGTTTTAGTGGCTATGGAGGTGCTACGCAGGCCTAAGAGGGGCAACACTACTACTTCAAAATGCCACCAGGTTTACGCAGAGGCCATTTAGGGCAGCGTAAGGACTACGTCACCCAGTCTGGAGTTACAAAGTCCCCTTCTGAGCAACGCAGGGGCACACAGAGGGTAGGAGGGTTGACGCAGGTAGCTTCATGGGAGAACTGGGGTTTCTAGAGGTAGAATAGGGTTGAGTTCTATAAATCCCACTTGAGGGTGTGAATCATTCAAGTCTTCAGCCTCCAGAACATCAGGTATTGCTGCAATTCTATTTTTCTCTGTCGGGTTCACTAGAAAGGTGCCCAAATTTGTTGTACTTAGATTCTACTTAATGATAATAAACCCTTATATATGTTGCACTGGTTTTCCTGCATTGGTTTTTTTGGGGAATTTTATCCGAAAAATATGTGTCACTTTGTTGAATGAGTGTAATATTCAGTAAATGATCGGTATGTGTGTAGGTTGTTAGTTGTGTTTACTTCGGTATTTTCTGAAAATAACTTATATAATTTAATCACAAGTAGGAGAAGTAAATCAAGATACTGCAGTAGGATTTATGTGTTATTGTATTAAAAATTTTTCACATGGTATCAGAGTGATTGCAGATCAAGTTGAATCTCTAGCAAAATCAGCTGAAGACATATTTTTTGCAAGGTAGCAGTTGAAGCAGCAGATCCGGAGAGGGAAAATCAACAACAAGATGACACAGTGCCAGAAAGGGCTACGAAGGGGCTATGCAGTCCCATCTGGATGACGTAGATACAACGCAACAACCTCCAGAGGGATGCAGGAGCAACCTACACTGCGCAGAGGCTGCGCTGGGCCAGTTTTCTCACACAGAGGCCAGTTAGGGGGACATAGTCTGGATTAATTTTCTGTTGCTAAGAATTTTTTCCGAGATCCGGAAACAGTGCTCCAGATCTTCAACAATTTTTGGTGTGGTGGAATACTCTGCGCACAAAATTTGTGCCGTACTAAGTCAAAAAAGAGAAGGAGGAAGAACGGACTCCACTCAATCGATCCGGGGCATGCTGCGATCTGGGGTCCCGATCGAGCGAGGGTGATCGAGAGAATCGGCATACGATTGTTTTGGGCTGAAGATTTCTAGGAGGGAACCGCCGATTGACGGAGGGAGCGGCTTACTATGCAGGGGCTTTTGATCGCCAAGAAACCTAGATCCAAAATTCATGTTGAGTTCTGCAGCAGAAAGAGAGAGAAGATTATTGTTTCATCCAATTTGAGCTAGATGGTTTCTCATGGGCTAAGATATTAGGACATGTTGGATGGTGTGTCCAACTTTTTCATCTGGAGAGCTAGGACACTGATAGTCTTGGATGAGTACGACATCAAGAACCATGCGGATAATGTCCTAGCTGAGCCTGCAAATCTTGATGCTCTGAAGAAATTCAATGAAAATAAAGCGTGGGCTAAGTGTTTGATTATGGATGGAGTAAAAGATCATGTCGTGCCACATATTTCCAGAAAGAAGACAACAAATGAGATGTGGACCGCTTTGGAGACGATGTACCAGGGAAGCTCCGTTCAAAGAAAGATGCTTTTAGAGAATCAGATGAGGCTATTCTAGATGAGAAGGGCGAGGAGATAGATCCCTTCCTCTTCTGACTTTAGAATATCTGGGATCAAATGATTGCCATGGGTGTGACTCTGGATGAAGGACTCTTGGTAAGGACTGCCCTGAATACAGTCACCAAGGAGTGGGAAACATTTTTCCAGAGCATATTGGGTAGAGCAGTGTTACCATCCTAGGCTGACATGTGGGAAATCCTTCATCAGGAGGAGATCAGGAGAATCAACAAGAGGCAGAACAATAGTAGCAGAACTGTCAGGGTGAAGAAATAAGAGGAATATGATGCAGCCCTTGCATCGAAGGAACAAAGGAAGCAAGGGAAGACGAAGAGGGACCTATCCAAGATCTAGTGCTTTAACTGTGGAGAACTTGGAAACTTCACCAAAACTTTTCCTAAGAAGAAGGACAAAGGAACTTCTGATTTTAAGGCGGCAGTAACAAAGGACGATGGGAGTGATGATGACATAACCATGAGTGCTCATGAGACACGTAAGTGGGGTGATATGGATCTATAGAGCAGCTACAAATCAAGAAGGCAGGATCCTTGAGTAAGCCCAACTCTTGGATCACATACAAGCTACGAGAGCCTGAAGACAGTAGTAGGACAAGTAGATGGATGCAGAAGTTCACAATAAAGTAGAGGGCAGTGTTGAGATGTTGTAGAGGTAGCAGCACAGTGCAGAGACAACAATAGCGTAGAGGCAACAACGCAGAGGTTTATGGGACTTCAATAGCGTAGAGAGGCAATGCTCACGTAGTGCAAAGTTGTAGCGGCGCAATGGGTTCAAGAGGACAGTGTAAAGCAGCAGCCAAGAGAGTTTCAGTGATGGGATGCAACCTGAATTGTCTGTCAACGATTGGGTAGGAGTCTTTTAGTTGCTTACTTCTCAATAACTAAGTTGCAATGCAGCAGTTAGCAGTGGCAGTGCTATGGGAAGCATGAGGCAACAATTTGAGAGGGAACTACAATATAGATGTGGCAGTGTCGGTGGTAGTGACATGGGCTGAAGTACAGATGTGGAAGTGTTAGTGGAAGTGATATGGGAAAAAATACAGAGAGCAGTAGCGCAGTGGATGGAGGGCATCAGACCAAGCATCAACAACACAAATACCAATGCCAAAATCTTGTGATACATGGTGTGGATGTATTGCTAGAGCACACTCCGTGCTAAGAGGGAGTGTTTAGATTTTGTGTATTGGGGTAGCATTAGGTGTGCTCTAGCCATGAAATTTTTTGGAGGGGCTAAGACACACAAGACCTCCAAAACCCAGAAGGCATTTGGAGAAATTTCATCTAATGTGTGAGATATTAAAATAATTAATTTTTTTAATGAGTACCCTAAGTCTAACTTAGGGAATTAGAAAAATTAAAGTGAATTAATTAAACACATGTGATGAAATGTTCTAAGTGACGTGTATCAAGAAAATTTTGAATCTAATCCGTTGATAAGAGATTAACTCACGGTCGTTGATGTCTCAACAAAAAAGTATAAGAGAAAGGCTTGAGGGTCAGTTGGATACACACACACGGAGGCAGAGATGAGAGACTGAGCTAGAATTATAGGGAGGGTTTGCTAAGAATATACAGAAAATTTTTCTGAAGCGAGGGGTAGTATTGGCTAAAGGGATGATTTGATCCTTGGAGCCAAGAGTCAGAAAGAGGCAGAGGAGCAACAACCAGGTGCAGCGTAAAGGTAGTTGAGGCTACACAGTAGCTGTGTAGAGCAGAGGGTTTCAACTGGTACGTAGGCCCAGGAGGGGCAGTGCTGCGGCTTCAAGAGACCACCAGGGTTACACAGAGACCATCCAAGGCAGCGTAAGGACTGTGTCACCTAGTCTGGTGTTACGCAGTCCCCTTTTGAGCAGCACAGGGGCACGCAGAGGGTAGCAGAGCTAATGCAGGCATCTTTAGGGAAGCTCTGGGGTTTCGAGAGGCATAACAGGGCTGATTTTTGTAAATCCTGTTTGAGGGTGTGAATCAGTCCATTCTTCAGTCTCCAGAACAACATGTATTGCTGCAGATCTATTTTTATCTATTGGGTTCAATAGAAAGGTGCCCATATTTTTTTTACTTGGATTCTACTTAATAATAATAAACCCTCATATCTGTTGCACTATTTTTCCCGCATTGAGTTTTTACGGGGACATTTTTTCGAAAAATCAGTGTGTCACTTTGTTGAATGAGTGTAATATTTAGTAAATGATCTCTATGTGTGTAGGTTGTTAGTTGTGTTTACTTCAGTGTTTTCTATATCTTTTCTAAAAATATATTGTATAATTTAATCACAAGTAGGAGAAGTAAATCAAGATACTGCAGTAGGATTTATGTGTTATTGTATTAGTAAATTTTCACACTAAGGATTGAATCGACCCTGTGACGATACAAAGTGTCACCAATTGTTATCACTAGAAAATCATACAAGAAAAGGTGACATTATTTAATGTCAGGCAAAAGGATTTACAGGGTTGAGATACATCAGAGAATCTAAAATTATTTAAAAAATCTCTAAGGTCTGAGGAAAAATCAAATTTGAACTAGTCAAATATGATTTTGCATGCAAAATCCTTCAATAAGTGCGCCCTTGCGTGTCTTTTGACCCATAAAGTGCGCAATCCTGGGAGTGGAGAAAGTCACTTTTTGGGACCAAAAAAGCACACTCCAGGACATTGATTCCACACTTGAAGATGCCTAAGGACAACCACCCAAGCCTCCTTAGGACATCAAGGGATAATGGAATAAATGTGGCACACAATGGAATAACCCTCCTCACTTGGGTCACTATCCACAATGTACCAAGAGAGGGAAGGAGGATTTGAATTCTCCTATAAAAGGCCATGAAGAGATGAGAAACTTGAGAGCACATTGTTATGCTGGCCGGAATTTCCCCAAGCAATACCAGCAGTGTGTGATTCAGAGCAGAGATAGAGGGGACTCAGATGTTGCCCATCCAACAACTCCAGTCCAACATAGTAGAGAGAGGGAGACTTTGCACCAAGGCAGCTTGGAAGTAAATACATCCTTGCATCGAGACTTATAACCCCAAGTTCTAAGGGCCACTTGGCAAGTGGGTTAAATTTTCATCCTCATTTCCTACCAGCGCTCAATAAGACGGGACGTAAGCACCGTCATTTGGATTATTGAAGTTGTTTGACTCTATTTAGATCTTTTGTGTTATTTGTTTTAGTTTTGGTTTATTTTTTATGTTTCAATATGCATGCTATTTCTCTCTCTAGCATGTTTATGCTTTAGCATATTCCACTAACTTGCTTGACTCCATATATTTTCTGCCTGTGACCAATAACTTAAGAGGGAATACCACACCCCTTATGTTGGTGTGATTTCATACATACATGCACCAAACACACTAACATAGGATTGGCGACTCCACTAACGTTTATTTCCAAGTTTATGTGGTAGTGCCTGTTTGTAAAGACCTCTGTCTTTGCCGTGGGGTTGGGCTGGAATTGCCCCCTTTCTCTCCTTCAGTCCCTAGTTCATCCCAAGTGACAGATTGAAGCATAAAAACTCCAAAAAATTACATTTGCAAGAATTTGTGTGCATTTTCCATAGACAGGCGCACCCAAGGCACGCGTTCAGAGTTGACCTGCACGCAGACATCGCGCTTATTTCAGCCTTTTGCGCACAAAAAATAGAATGAGAAATTTCTCTAGTATTTCCATATTTTCCTGCTTGTAAAAGTGCCTAACAGACCATAACACATCTGCCAGCACTGGTTGAGGTGCCCCGCAGCTTGCTAAAGCTCACTCTTAGCTGCTTTTGGTAGGATTGGTGTTAATTTCATTTCAATTTGATTTTTGCAAAGTTCACACATAGTTTAAGTAGGAGGGAAACTTAAATTGCATTTAGAAAAAAATTATGTTTGCAAATTTAGGTACCAAAACACCTAGATAATTAGCCAAAGTAAGTGGCCCAAGTCCATGCATTCTTATCTAGTTCCATTTTCTAGTCTAAAATTCATTAGTTTAGTTCAATTTCTGTACTAGGATTTCGGGACCAAGATCAAATTGTCAATAGAAGAGAAAGTAATCTCTGCTGCCTTTGCAACATTCGGTGATCCTGAGCAAGAATACAAACGCTCTCTATTCACAACTCACCATCTCCCTGTTGTTGATCACATAGATTAACTAGGAAAAATTGAAAGCAGCCCATATCTGCGCATGTTTTTCTTTTGAGCAAGGAATAATAGAACATAGTTTAATAGGTGATTTTGAAAAGTATCATCGCATATCCACACGTTCAAAATATGTGCTTGTTCACTTTTTTCTCACACACATCCACACACTAAGCAAAGCAAACACACCTAAAACTAACTTAACTAAAATCACTAAATTCTCCCCACAAGGGCCACAAAAGAATTTATAGTTTAAGTTAGGATCAAGGGGGTAGGCATCCAATAAGCCACCTTGATCATTCTTCATCTTGAAACAAAGAAGTTGATTGTTTAGGGAGCTTTCAAATCCACCTATCAGCCCATGGAAAAGAAAACTCGAGCACGACAGAGACCCGATTTAGAGGGGGTTAGACTTAGGCACAGTGCGGGCAAGTATCAGTTGGGGCTACCTGACCCAGCTAATACTCGGTACTATTAGCTAAATTACCCAAGAAGCCCAAGAATCGAACACTCACATGGGACAGTGGTACTTAGTAGCTAAAATTAGGGCATCCCTTTCCTATAAGTGACGGTGCAGGCAAGCACTGGATCCTCTACCCTTACCTTGGTGGATTTTCTTCAGCTAACTGGGGGCATCGCCAGCTCTTACGGGACGTTGTGCCAACACTCGCAAGATATATTCTCAAGGCCCATTTACATTTGAGTGTGTGAGGACGGTTAGGTCTTCTAGGATTTGAGTATCATATGCAAACAAACAAAAACCATATTTTTTGATTAACTGATCACATAGGATTAATTTAAAGGGAAATTTTATTTTATTTTCGCTTTGTTTTATGTATTCAATCAGAATTTTTCTTTGATTATAATCTATATCCTCTCAAACCGACGGAAAGTATTACCTGTGAAGAAGAAGTACAGTAGAGGAAGAAACCGAACCCTCCGAGTCACTTCCATCTCTTGTAGGTTTTAACCCCGAACAGAAATTATCTACACACGAATCTTATAACAGAAAATAAACAATAGCGAGAGCATAAAACATAAAACAGATAAACACAGAGATTTTCCCCTGGATCCCAAATTGGGACGACTAGCTTGATTTTTCATTATGATCCTTTTAGTGTTACAACACATATATATACATGTCGAAGCATACATACACCCCAATCCATTAACCCTGGATTAGAACATAACCGTAGTTCCCTTGACCGGATCTACAAAATACCAGGGGCCGAAAACCATCGAACCCCAAAACCATGTGCAAACTCATGCACAAAACATGGGGTCCAGACATGAGTGGAAAGAATATAACACATACCCAACATTATTCCTCCCGATTATCTCCGTTGTTGAATACATCGACCCTGAGTCCCGAGTCAAAGAGACCGAAGACCCGAAGATCCTCCTTATTATACATACCTTTCGATGGCCACGACCGGGAACGCGACTTCTACCTTGTCGCGTCGGCAGTATCTCGCCTCCCGCCCGTTATCGAGGAGGCACTAGTCATATATCTTCTACCGTTTTCCTGGTGCCGCCGTGCTTGGATCTCGGTTTCACCCAAGCACATGCTTCTCAATCTCGGTCTCCTTCGTTTTGGAATGCCCACTAGTGGGATTCCTTCTTTTTTCCTTCTCACGTCGGCACTCGGATCTACGCCCATGTCTTCCATGGCTAGTGGATCAGCCTTTTCAAGGGTTCCCCTTCGAATCGGACATATTCCTAGTTCGGATTCCTTCTTTAGGGTCCTTTCCGTTTACTTACCAAGGGATTTATGAGATTGTTGAAGAAGGGAGTTCCATTTCTTTTGGGATGACTTCGCTCAACGCTCCTTCGATGCTTTGAAAAAAGCATTGACCTCTCGCTCCTTTATTGAGTCCACCCGATTATAGCAACGATTTCCTTTTGTATCTGTGTGCAGCAGAATATACTATTGGTATGGTTCTCGTTCAGAAGAAGATGATGCTCTTGCAGAGCATGTTATTTAGTATCTTAGTCGAGGATTGGTAGGACTCGAACTCCAGTACACTCCGATAGAAAAGTTAGCTTTAGCAAATCGTTCATGTCTGTGCGATGACTCCGGGCATTACATTATTCTATGAAAATGTTTTGGCAAACGACCAATCCATTTTAGTTTGTCCTCAGTAGGTGAGTGATTGGGGGCAAATACAATAGATGGATTGTGATTTTGCAGAATTTGATCTTGAGTTTATGTTTGCCAAGTCCAAGAAATAATTGGTTTTCGCAGAATTGATCTCCGAGTTGCTCTGTGGGGAAGAAATGATCTATGATGAATCCTTCCCGGGATGACCATTTGTTTCTTATCTCTCCACAGATCCTTGGTATGGAGATATAATTGTGTATCTTCAAACTACAAAGTTTCCCTCTACTTTTTCGAAAGATGAGCGCTCGTAAGTTGCGTCACTTCGCTAAGAATTACTTGATTATTGGTGATGCTTTATACCGTCGAGGGGTTGATTCAATCCCGAGACGTTGCTTAACTCTCGAAGAAGCTGAGGCTTTGTGCTCGAATGATTGCCACAAAGGAGATTGTGGTGGTCATTTATCTAGGCTTGCTACGAGCCCAAAAGATCTTGCGTCATTTGGTACTTTTGGCCTTCGATTTTCAAAGATTGTATGGAGTCGGTCAAAAAGTGTCATCCGTGTCAAGTTTATACTCAAAAAAATGTGCGCTCATCCGAGCCTCCGCTTTTTCCACGATTACTGTCATGTCCCTTTACAAAGTGGGGTATTGATTATACTACTTGTAACCCGCCTTCGGCTAAAGGTCACAAGTACATTATTAGTAGCAATAGACTACTTTACTGAAGTGGGTCGAGGCTATGCCTACTTTTGGGAATGATGGTGAGACCGCAGCTCTTTTTCTTTTCAACCAGGTTATTTCTCATTTTTGGTATTCCTAGAGAGATTGTCACCGATCATGGCAGTCATTTTCGAATAGCATGATGGGACGAGTTGGCTCTAAAATTAGGTTTCCGTAGAGGAGCATTCATCTCCGTATTATACTCAAGCCAATGGGCAAGTGGAAGCCGTGAATAAATCCTTGAAGACAATTCTTCAAAGGACAATTGATAAAGCTAGATCCAACTCGGCATATTATGCTATATCCTACACTTTGGGCATACAGACGTCGATGAAAAACCGCAACTGGATTTACTCCATTTCAAACTACACGACGGGTTGGAATCCGTATTTCCCATTGAATGTGAGATTCCTTCTCTTAAGTTAGTTGTTGAACTTCTTCCCCGACACTTCTAGTCTCGAAGAACGGCTCCTTCATCCGGAACATCTCGATGAGCAAGTGTCTGGGATGCCGCCACGATGAATGAGGCGCATAAAAACCGAGTTAAAGTTCGCAGACGATAAGGCGGTCAAGACTAGGGTTTTTTTGGAAGGTGACCTTGTTTTGGTCTATGGCCAAGAAAAAAGATGCCCTGGGGGTAGGAAAGTTTAAGTCTCATGTGGTATGGCCCCTTCATCGTTAAAAAAATCCTTAAGAAAGGAGCATATACCTTGGTTAATTTTGAAAGGGAACGAAGGTTGTGAGCCCATAAATGGGCTCTATTTGAAAGAAGTATTATGCCTAGGCTTCGGCACTGAATTTTTTCTTTTGTATATAGTAGTTTTTCTTTGTACATATTTGGTTGATTTTCGATCTTTGATGAAATGGTGATGTTTTTTTATTTCCTTTGGCAGAGTTGTGTCGGATGTCATGAGTCATTTTGGTTTTTCCGATGGTGCTAGTAGACACACCTGAACTTAGCTTCCGCGCTAGGGTGCTTCATTATCCATCCCATTTCACTCGTTAGTATCAAGAGGAGTCTCGCATTGGTCCTCGCTTCCAATAACATAGCAGTAATACACTACAAGCTTGTTTATCTACTCTTGGAGGCAATATCTTTGGGTGTTGATTCGTTGGTAGTTTTCTTGGACTCTCAGCTTCGGTGGTGTCGCGAGTTGAACAATACTTATCGGATTCGAGATCCATTTTTACTCCGGTTTTTCTTGAGGGTATGTTTGTTACAAAGATCATTTCAATTTTTAACTTTCATTCATATTCCTTGAGCTGAAAATTGGATGGCAGACTCTTTAGCTAATCAAGCAATCGGATTGGCATATTAATCATTCCATACAATAAAATCTAATCATAAAAAACATCATACATTTTTATACATTTGTCACATCACATCAAACATCGTTGTATATATATCATCAAAGTGTTCAAAAACTATACAAAATTGGATCCATAAGTCATACAAAATATGGGCTTATGCCCGATCATGTTCAGCCTCAAAAATATACAAAGTCATCTGGTATGTCATATCTATCTACTCCCGAGGTCCCCGCCGTAGTTGTGTTCCTATAGAACACGATCGCAGTGGAAACTCTAGCGAAATAACCGTACCCAGCCCTCTGGGGCACTCCTACCACCCGTCTCCCGGGATGGCGCGATCTTCCACCGCAGACCATAGGTACTTGGTGGGTTAAGCCCTCCAAGTTCTTCTATATATATCGGAGGGTCCCGTTCGAATCCACTATATCCGCTTCGCTCTCGCGACGGTTGTGTCGCGGGAAACCCCTTAGGTCGAACTCGGTCCAATATCCGTATCATGATCATTTTTTTAAATTGTAAGTCATTATGAATCCAATCAAAAACATGTTTGTTTTCCATTTTTTTCACATATATTGAAAAAAATCCAAAAAAATTATATAATTCAAAAAATTGCAAACTTACCGATCGTGCCCCATGCCGTGCTCTGGTGGAAGGACAAGATCTGGATCGCCACGAAAGTCCATCCCGGCATAGGGATAGTCGTCCACAACGATGATTTGTTCTCCCCACCAAAGGAAGAACTCATCATCCCAAGTGGTCCTAGGAACTTCACTTCCCCCAATCTCTTCATCATGTCCGCCTAGTGGTCAATTCTTGGGTCTCTGTCAGCTGATGGTAGAGATCACTTTGGGTCTCAGTTTCGTTGAATCTTCTCGAAGAAGAATGTCATCAAAATTGTACCATATCCAAAATGTTTTGTCTTTGCCTTTCAGATTGAAAGTCAATTGTTGCTTCATGTTCATCGAAGAGTCATGCATCAATCATATAAATGAGTTAAGCATTCCATCGCTATACTCATTTGCGTCCCGGATGCCCTGGTGTAGAGAAGTTGATCCCTGCTACTCTCCCAATGGTAAAAAGGAGGATTTAAATGTGCAAGTCTTTAAATCTTTGATTGCAATTTGAGTTCCCACTTTCTTGGAACCCTCTACACAAGAACGTGGATCGTAATCTTCCACTGTTAGCCCTCCCAAAGGCTTCCCGTGCAAGTCTCATCGCCCCCTCCGGGAGAGTCCAGATAATAAAATATATATCTTCTACTTCGATGCGTATGGGCATCTGATCTATGATGAAGCGTCTTCTTCCGGTTCCCAATAGTTCACAAGCATTTCGAGCAACCCTGAAATTACTCTTCATATTTGGTATTTTGAAAAACTTGAGCAATCCACAATTTCGGGAGAATATTTAGTTATGCTCGGTCCTCGCATGACTTCTTGATCAATAGCACTCGTGTTCACGCTCTCTCCATGATATGGTCATCCTCGCAAAATTTCAATAATTCGTTCATTAGCTATCGCATTTTGTCATTTTGGGTTGCGCATACTAACTTTCTTTGTGCACGAGTTGGGTGTATACGCGACTCTGGTCATTACCAACCGCCGTATGCGCAAACCCGTGATTTTTAGCAAGAGATTCTACGGTGAAAATTCCTAAATTTTAATTTATGAACTGACAAAATGAAATAGCAAGGATGGTTTATGAGCTTACCTAACAAATTCGGTGCGATTTGACGGTCGGTTGCTCCTGTTTTGACGAAAGAAGTTTTTTTCTCCAGAGCACTTTTTTCCAAATCAACAATGTAACAATGAACCAAATATGAGGTAATTTGTCTATTTATGTCCAAAAAGTTGAAAATTTTCGCAAAAAATTGTTATGCTTATTTTTTCAATCTATCTTAAGCTGTATAACCCGGATGCTTGGAAGTGCCCAGATTGGTATGTTTTCAGGTACATTTTGACGAATTTGAGTTTTTTCCCGGTTTTTGATCCATGACTACTGAATCGTCATGGAAGGTATATGATCTTCACCGGCATATAGGTTAGGGAATCCACTTTCCGTTGCATCTTGCATACTAGCCTCCATACTGATCACTTGCCATAGGGTCGATCCCATCAGGTCATGAGTATTACACCCATTTCACTCGCCGATTATTTAATCATGACTTAATGGTAGAGCCTTCCTTTACATGGGCTTCCTAGTTAGTTCCTCGCTATCACTTGTTGCCCATGCTGCGTTTTATGTAGGCTCGGGAGTCCTCTTTAGTCCCACCATGACTTATGTGTTGAAGCTTCATTCTTCTTCTTCCTCACTATCATTTTTCTGGCTATTACCCTAGAGGCTCCTTGGTGTTGTTGAGTTGTATTACTGCATTGCATATTGGCTACTTGTTTATCCTGGCCTTTAGCCGGCTTCATTTGGACTCGATGTTTAAGCCAACTTTTGACCTTGACTATCTATACAAGTTAACCATTGCATGCACTTAGCTATCGCGACTTGACACCCTTTTACCCATGGATGGAACATTCCTTTGAGTATCGCTTACCAGTTTCCGCCACCTTGCATTGAGCATAGGATTGTTCCAATCCCGGGAACTAGTGCATCTGATTTTTGATACTCGTTCTATCCATTGTACCATAGCATTCTTTTATTCTTTTTCAGGCTTATTATATGAAAAAGACAAAAAAAATAAAATATAACAAAAAGAGCGGGAACGGGATGTATCTTCGTTGTTTTGATGGCAGTGCAGAGTCAGTTTGTCGCCCTTGAACAAAGCACATATACTTATATATATTTCCTACATTTGGGATGGTTTTAGTTTTTGACCTAGGTTCAGCCTTTACCATGTTTCACTTGTCAGTTCTCCCTCGGTTGGTTATCTCTTCCAATCATATGGAGAGTTTGTTTTGCCTCCTGCATGACAGACTTATACAGTGTCACTTTTTACTGCCATGGTCATCACGAGTCGTGCTTTTGTTCAAGGGAAGTTTAACCTGAGTCGGCCATTCTGCGGTGTCTCTTGACTCATTATTCAGTCGGCCTTCCCGGTCTTGTCAGTATCATGTTCTATCACATCAAATGTTTTGGTCTTCTACTCGTGCTGGTTTGAGAAGGTCCCCATTGACTTCTTGCCGGCGGGTTTGTCACTTATCGACTACGACACATTGCTCTGAGAGCAAACCTAGAGCCGCACCTTGGGCCTATTTCCATCATTGATAGGTGACCTCATGCTCAGCATTTGATCATCATCGTGGGTCTTTGACTGAGTGATTTCCCTTGTGTTCGACATCAGCACACATTATCACACTTGGGATTCGTGCGGTACCTTGATTTCCATTTGACCCTATCGGTGGATTTCTCGCCTCTGTGTCAGCTTTCATTATTGGTTGGTTCAGAGGGTTTCTTCCGTGCACTAGCTTCATCTTGTGCATGTCGGAAACGTACTTCGGTTTTGGTTCCATCACTCTACTTCGTCTGATTCCTTCCAAATATTGGCCTACGGGTTACACTCGCGCTGGACTGATGTGGGATGCCTTAATGCCTTCCTTCCAGTAGATCTTTTCCCATCGACTCCGACTCATTGCTCTGGGAATAAGGTCTAGAGTCTTTTTGTCAGTACCTTAGGGTTTGCAGTCATCAGTGGCAGACTCTTCGCTATCGACGGTGGGGATTCATCATTGCCTCCTGATTGGTAGATTATTTCAAGTGTTCGACTTCAACTCATTCATTCGCACTTGTCAGATTGTACTGGGGCACCTTGACACTCATTATCATTATCGGTGGGTTGTCTCGCGTTGGTTAACGGTATACATCATTGACCGGTAATCCAACGATTTCTCACATGGTCGACTTCAACTCATTTATTCCCATTGTGTAGAATTGTGCCATAGTGATCGGTGAAGACCTCGGGTTGCATCAGCATTTCTCGGTTCACTTTTGACAGTCCATTCAGTTTCTGCCAGTGATGTCGTTCACCCTTATATGTTGCAGTGTCAGTACAGCAGCATCTTATATGTTGGCTCCCGAGTTGCATGATTGTACCATTTATTCCACCTCTTATGATTTGGTACTTGGAGATTCAGTTACTTATATGATCAAACATCCAGTTTCAACATCATTGATCAGCTTTCTATATGTGATACTTGGACATTGATTCAGACTTGTACTTCCGGGCCATGCTCAGATGATTCATTGTGTACTTTCAGTTCAGCTATACTTGTATACATTTTGGATCTATTATGTACTTTCCATATGATGTATTTTTGACTGAGCATGGGTATGCCCGCCTCAGCATGAGTTGACTCTCTGTTTTCTTTCATTGGTTTTTGGCAGTCTGAAATCTGGTGAAGTCCTCTCTTGTCCTTGCGAAGTTCTTTCTATGTGCATAATACATTTCGGCCATCATGTACCCCTTCTGACCTCATATATTAGGGGGCATCTGTTATAGCATCATTTTTCACCCTTTGGTGATTCATGATTGTTTTTATGGCTTTGGGCACCCATTCCTACAGACTTGAACAAATTCACTAAAAAACAGTGTTAAAATTCCCATACGCGGGTATGCCCAGACTTTTCCGCGTGTATACGTGAGTCCACATGTACTTTTCCACGTATGCCATTAAAACCATTAAAAAATATATAAATTCCCTATTTTCGGACTGGGTTGATGGTTACTCTAGTAGTTCAACCACCCCAGTACGTGGCCAACTGTTTCCAACTGACTGAAACTACTTTGAGGGAGTATAAAATCCCCTCATGTGCATGGCCTAAGGGAGAGAGAAATTTTATAGACATTATACTCTGTTGGAATCCCAGTTCAAGTCTGATTCCCCGTGCCTCCTGCACTTTCCCAAATTTATACAGGAAACCCTTGTTTCCTGGAGATGTTCATCCATTTATATGCCATCTCGAGTGCACAAGTCTTGAAAGTTTCTTAGCGAGGCAAGGGCGGGACGAATCCGGACGACGGTCTGCTCAAAGATCGTGGAAGGATTCAGGTGATCTCTCCACTCTTTATTTCTATACATGCTGTTCACAATAATGAAGAACCATCTTGTTCCCGAACTTCTGTGTTAGTATCTATTTGTATATGTGGAAAGATTGATTATTAAGCAGTTATTATCGTTTATATCATATTTCACATGGATTACACTAACGTTTAGGAGAAATATATGCTGTACAACTAGGTTTCCGTGCATGTTCTTTCTTGTTTTCCAGGTTGGAGAGGAAGAAGGGTTGCTGGGGGTTTGGACCCCGCGGGATCTACATCGAACGTAGGACTACGGGTGAGTTATACTATCGTTGTTATCCGGTTTTTAGCATTCGAGTGTGGTTGTGTGTGAGTCCTTCTGAATAGCATGCCCTGATATGTGCAAGTTTTGACCCAACAAACCTCTGGGGTGATTTTCCCTAAACAGTTATTGGTCCAAAACCTCAGTAGGACTCAAGAGAGTCATACACTAACCCGAAGTTAGTTTCACTGACCCGAGGTCATTTGGAGGTCCGAAACCTTGCTAAACTGATCCCAGATCAATTTTTTGGACACGTGCCATTCTAGACATAGAGTATGAAAATCTCTGATGCGTACATCGGTCTTGCTATGGTCTTTATTCAAATTTACCACCTCATTGGCCAAATGAGAGGTACTTCCCATGAGTCTGAAACTCCATGGGTAGGATGCATATGAGGCATAGATCAGAAAGAGTTGAACCATCTCAATATCATCATGGTGGGGTAGAAGCACACCAACTAGGTTCGGAAAGCCTAGCCCTGTGGTTGCTTATAGCACCAAAGCTATCCCCAAAACCCCCTTGGAGCTCCTAGAGCTCATCGTCAAACAAGACCCTCCAAATAATGTCATTCCATGATTCGAAGATTCGCACGAAAGGTTAGGAACATGACCTTCCCCAAGGGCATTGTGAGAAAATCTGCAACCTGATCATCAGTTCCTATATGATCGAGCCTTACGGCGCCTCGTTGTACCATATCCCGGATAAAGTGGTACCAACCATCAACATGCTTGGATCAATCGTGGAATATGAGATTCTCTGACAAAAAAATCCCCCTCTGGTTATCACAAAGGATAACGATGGCATCTAGCACATGCTCAAACAACTCACTGAAGAGCTTTCACAACCAAGTGACTTCACAACAGGCTATTCATGCTGAAATTTATTCGGCCTCAGCAGTGCTCAAGGCTACCGACTTTCGTTTCCTACCCAAAGAAGATCTACGTGTGAGGTAACATCCAAATGTGCTCTTGCAATCCACCCCAGCCCAATCGGAATTAGTATATCCAAGGAGTTTCATGCTCCTAGCAGTGTATCTCAGCCCTAGTCTATCGTGCCACATAGATATCTCAAGAGTTTCATGGCACCAACCCAGTGAATGTTATGATCAACCATGTGTTGACTCAGAGTGTTCACTGCACAACATACATCCGGACGGGTGTTCACTAAGAACATCAGGGCCCCTACGAGTTGAAAATACTCAGTAGGATTTGCTAACACGGGCCCAACAACGCTGCCACTCAAATTCTTAAAGTTGAGCTCCATCGGTGTCGACATGGACTTACAGTCCACCATACCAAATCTTTCCAGAAGCTTCACAATGTGTTTTCCTTGAGAAAGGAAAATCTCACCAGGTCTCTGCCAGACCTCCAAGCCTAGGAAATAATGCATCATTCCTAGGTCCTTCATTTTGAACTCAACAATGAGCTCCCTCTTGCACTGATGAATGAGAGGTTCAACACCTGTCAGGAAGACGTCGTCCACATACAACACCAAAATGAGAGGCTTTTCTCTATCAACCCTAAAGTAAAGGTTTGGATCAACATTACTACTAGTGAAGCCCAACTTCATTAGGTAGCTATCTATCCTCTCGTACCAAGCTCTGGGTGCTTAATTCAGCCCATAGAGGGCTTTCTTCAACCTGCAGACATGGGTGTCCTGATCCTAGACTTTGAACCCCAAAGGTTGCTCCACATACACCTCTTCCTTTATCGCACCATGCAGAAATGTGGTTTTAACATCCATCTCATGAAGACTCCATCCTTGTGTAGCAGCAAGGGCTATGATAGACGGGATGGTGGTATATCGAGCCACAAGTGCAAATATATCATCATAGTCTACGCCTTCCTTTTGAGAGAAGCCATGGGCAACGAGTCTTACCTTGAACTTTTCAACACTTCCATCAAATCCATGTTTGATCTTGTAGAGCCATTTCGAGGTGACAAGTGATTTTTCCTCCGGTCTTGGAACCACATCCCAGACATCATTCTTCATTATGGACTCATACTCTTCATGCATAGCATCCTTCCATAATTGATGCTTTACAACTTCCTCAAAAGATCCAGGTTCAGATTGTACTCATGGTAGCTAGATACCTATGGTATTTATATGGCTTCTTGTTTTTCTACTGGAATTTCCCCCTTGAAGTCATATATCTTTGAGCCATGGGGGTCTTCATTCTTTCAGCCATGAAATTAACTTAGGAGAATATACAGTTGTATTCTCCCTCTTAATGCCAACTTCTCTTGTGAGAGAAGACATCTATTTTAAATAAGGGCATCCCAGAAATCAACTTAGAAAGGAGTCTTATTCTCCCACAGTTAAATCCATCCAAGACTTATAGCCATATACTGTCATATAGCTATCATGCATCTTGGAACATATCATATAAAATATTTGTTCAAAACTTCACAGGCTTTCTTGATCAAGGTTCAAGGCTCCAACAACATGACTGAAGGCTGCAAAAACTTCTCAATTCACACTTGCAAGTTTATCATTATGTTCCAATGTAAGACTGATATTGTCACAATATTACAACTATTATGAATTTCGTAAGCATGGGTGACTGTATATGTCATTGTCATAATGATAGTGACATAGAATGACAGATTTAGCTCCTCAATTTTGTGGCTACAGAACAGTCATCACTGTCATATCACTGATTACGATGTTGTCATAATTTTATCCTACCCATCACTATCTTCTTCATCATTGTCATACTGTCGTATGGTATTGAAGATTTCAAAATTTATAGTCATACATATTCTGCCATATGACACTGTCAAATAGGGAGAATATATCATGATTCCTCCTCTCATGATCCTGCACTACTTATTTTCCACATTTGCCCATTTGTCATTCTTTTATTCATTTTTAGAAGACTTCCTCTAAGGCTACCAAAATTGGCCTAAATCTTTGACAAATCAACTTCTCTTGTCACTCTCCCTAGGGCTTACAGATTTTCCCATCTTGACAATAATATGATTGTTTCATAATATTGCATCAAGGGCTTCTATAGTCAACCCTCTAAATATCCATCCAATTCCATTAAAAATATTGCTTCTTAGGGCTTCCAGATCTACCCAACTACAGTTAATGGTTGACTGATCTAGGGCTTGAAAATTTTCAGATCTCAGTTGTACAATTTGTCTCCTAAATTTCACATATCTAGGAACCAATCATACAGATGTTCGAAACATTGAATTGACCCTTCTACATGATATTCCACACCTTATATGATACCTTTTAGATCTAGCACATTCATAAATCATAAATTGAGCTGAAGTATGTCACAGATATGAGCTTGCAACAGGTCCCGTGATTTTTCTTGTAACAATTCCGAGCTCGGAGAATATTCCCACAAATCTGAGTTATTTTGTAGACAGGTCCGAGTATAGCCCACACATGAGTCTTCACCCAAGTATACTGAAATTATTACAATCCTCTATAATGGCTGTTGTTATGTGTTGTCACCTTTTATCCCACTGTCTGAGTCTTGTTGTTATATGTTCGAGCTAAAAAAAACGTCCAACCTCCCTTCCACAGGTTCACAACACCATAGGTCTCTAAACAGTGGATTGGTACTAGTCCGAGCTTAAGGTTCGAGGATGTTATTGTTTCTGTCTGAGTATGAAGGAAAATTTTCTAAGATCTAAGGCTATTGTTGTTCAACCGTCAGGAAACTCAAGCACAAACCTATTATTGGACCGAGTTTGAAGCAGTTTAGTCTGAGACTTTTATTATGAAAGTTCAACAGTCCGATCAACACTGGTATCCCTTAAATCTTAGATATAAGATCCTTTATGTGACTATTGTTTTCATTAAATATCTCCGTCCTACCTCAGAGATGCCAAGTAGGCACAGGCCCATAACATAGAACCTTTATCACTGTGTTGTACTCCTTGAATTCATTGAATAATGTTAATTAAATGTGGCCTAACTTGATTTTAGGCTTTACGACATACCCAAACAGATACTCGTCCTAGAGATAAGGGCTTCTCCAAGTCCTCACGTCTTCAAACATGCATCTTATACTGCTGCTATAGAAACCTCCTTTCTGCAACCCGTTACAGAGATTTTTTTTTCATACAAAAAATAGTACATAAAACTTTAATCAACCATACCTTATTTTCTCATTGTTTGGTCTGCTCCTCTACTGTTGATTTCAGACTGGTTAGGGCACACATCACAGTCCCTAACAACCCCCAAATTTGGCCCATAATTGTTCCCCTTTATTGTGGCTGCCCTTCAATGGGAGGCTACCCCTCCACGTTGTTCCTTTAGGGAAGATACAAGCCCTTATACCTGCAACAACCTTTTATGAGGGCTATCCACCCATCAAAAAACACTTGAAATAGTCCCTTTAGCTGCGGTTTTCTTCCAAGGGACCTCGACCTTTCTTCCAGCACTCGGTCACCCAAAACAGACTTTAAACAACCTACTAATACTTCTTTTTGACCCTTAAGCAAGGCTGAAAACATCTAGAGCATTCTCATCCTTCCAGCTCTTCTCCTTGGCCTCCCTTAATTCTCTACGGTAAGCATCAGTGAGGCTTTGGAGGCCCGCAACATTCTCTTTTAGAGACAGACCATCCATAAAACAACCCTTAAACACCTCTGAATTTGATCCTGTGCCTCGGTCTTCTATCCCTACAACTAGGCCTTCATAACAGTCCTCAAATATTCCCTACAAAGCCCTTTCCTCCTCATTTTTATAGCCTTCCTTGCTACAACCGAGACAAAGGTAACCCTTTCCTTCTTTACTGAGCTCTTCTCTTGTGATGTGTTGCACTTGTTGGATCAATAAATCGGAGATTGCTTTTCAACACAAATTGTGCTTTGTCTTCACCTCAGCTATGATACCATGTTAATTTGAGGACATGTTCTATGCCATTTCAAATTAGGGCAAAAAATATGACTCAGATAGTACATACCAATAGATCGATGGAAGACAAGCCAAAACAGAGATAATGAATGGTGGCGTTATGGCAATCAGCAGGATGCTTCTACCAGCAAAGTCTCCAATAGGTCATTCAGCCAAGTGTGTCACACACAACCCCAAGAAAACCCAGGCAAAGAATACTCCAGAAATACGCAGCACCAAGAATGCAGCTCCATTGCCATCAAGAGAGAAGAAAATCCTCCACACATTGTGTGTATAATGAAATCCAAGTCTCTCCAATATATAGGTATCTTGGGGGTGTCTGACACGTCCTTTAAGACATTTAAGTCTATATTATATTCTAGGCCAACCTAGCACATAAGTGGAATAAATTCAAAGTACATGTTCTGTTCATCCGATTGAGATGATCTTTAGATCAATCTTACACCTCTCCGAAAGAGGAATCCAATAAAAATATTGGGATCGTCATCTGAGTAGCACAACCTAGAGTTTTGACCTAGTTGCCCAAATTTAACACACGTCGAACTCCGCAGACGGTTTAATTGGGTCATTGACCCAAAGTCACCCAGGCAGCAGCGTTCAAAACCCCGATTACACCTATAATTCTACCCAGAACGTACCACAACCTGGCTACCAAAGTCATCACATGCCTCCGCTAAATTTGACCAGTAGGGCATCATCGTATCACGATCAACATGGAGGACCCTATCCTCCAGCTCACGGGACCCGATACGCAGATAGACACGCTGACAGAAAAGATCCCCCCCAACAACCATTCACAAACCAGAGACTGCATTATGCTCAGTCCCCAACACAAGACCCGCCTATGCAGAATAATGCACACGTGAACTTTTTGCAGCCTTCCCAAAACCAACCGCGCCAACCATATAACCAATAGAACTACCCTCCTAATGTGGTTAAGAAAAAGTTAAAAAACAAGCCTAAAATAAATCTTGCACAAGTGGGCAATAGCCAGAAGCGCCCTCCGCGATCTCAGGCTAGAGGCAACTCCAACCAAAATCAAGACCATGAGCCAAGCAATTCCGAATGATAGAACAAAAGGCCACCTCTTCGAACAAACCACTCTTGTTTGATCTGTGGTGAGTATGGCCATTACACTCACCACTGTCTTGACCTTCCTCAGCTAAAAAAGCTACAAAGTAATCGTGGACAAGGGGGATTAGCCCATCATCCAGCAGTCATGCAGGAGCCCTTCCCCCCATCAAGGGATAGTTAACATGTAGCAACAAACTCTCGACGACTCTGGAAATAAGAGCCACGAAATCTACATGACTGGTGAGGAAATGTTTTTTCAAACATGGAATCGAAACTACGACACCCCACTAGACACCAACGCGCCAGGGGTTAGTACCAGTGCACCAACTGCACCTTTGACCATATCAGAGATGCCTATTGAACCTTTGCCGAAGATGGCTAAGGGACCAACTAGGCAAGCATGGAACTATTCCAAAGCAGCCCATAACTATAGAATTTTGGATTATCTAGCTCAATCTCTCGCTGCTATGTCAGCTTTGGAAGTATTATAGTCATGCCCAAAGCAACTGAACGCCTTGCTTTCTGCGTTAGGTGCTATCGACCCTGTCGATACACGCCTAATGGATTTTGATTTAGACAAAGCCACCCCTAGGCTTCCTTCGATGGTCGCCTTTCAGATACCAGTATCGGTCCAAAATATTACCATTCACCAATGTGTCATCGACGAGGGTGCATCCACATGCATCATGTAAAAGAACATTTGGCAGAAGTTAGGGTCTCCCGAGATAAATCCATCAGACAACATGCTTAGAGCATACGACTGTCTCACTTCAACCCCTGTCGGCGTCTACCAAAACGTCCTAGTCTACTTAGCTAGAAATATGGTCCTTATAGAAATTGAAGTCTTGGACACCCACTTAGACTATAATATACTCCTTGGTCGAAATTATGTGTACGCCATGTCAAATATAGCCTCCTTCGTCTTCCGAACTATGATGTTCCTCCATAAGGACCACATTGTTATTGTCGACTAATTGACACATAGCGAAAAGCGACCCCTAGCAAATATTGATGTCATTCTACCCTACGTAGATACATCCGCGAACAAGCTTTCATGGTACCAAGAATATGGCCCCGGCCAGTTCAAATAATAGTCCATCCTGGGATAATTCCTAGGTGATCCCCCTATTTTACCTGAGTCATCACCTGATGTCACAGGGGTTCCGGTGTGCATGATGTCCACATCAAGCGCTGAAGCTAGTCAGGACATGGACAGAAGAAATAATGACACCAAGTCCTCGGCCATGATAGCCTCTCTGTCCTACACCGCTTCCTAAACCCCTTTCCTCTACCCCCTGTTGGGGTTCCTGTGTTTTGGCCAGATTGGAAAAACCAAAAGACAATACAACATCAAACCACTTTGGGATCCTAGAATCTAGCCCTCCTGGATCCAGAGAGGGATCTCTCTATAAATTCAAAGAATGATATATCTTTAAGGTCAGTTTATGGTATTAGGCTAGGTATGAAGCACAGGGGTTTGGTTTTGTTTGTTTGGTTGGAGATCATTAATTGAGAAGGTTATGTGAAGTGAAGAAAGGAATAAGTAGAAAGGATGTTTCAGCATGGGAAGATATGTCAAGAGAAGTGCCAATCCATTGGGCTATGGAGTCATAAAAGGGATTACTCGCATAACAACTATCCAAGGGTTTCCATAGGGCAAGTCATCTATACCAAAGGAAAGATGGAACATTAAGAAGTGGGGTGAAAGAAAGAAACCAAAGTGCAGCCCAAGATCAGGTAAGGACTTTTAACCTATCCTGCTTTTGACATACTCACAAAGGAAACACTCAGTAAAGAAACCAAGGGTAGCTTAAGATCAAGGAAATAATTTTAACTTAGCTTGATTTCAGCATACTCTCAAGGGAAACAATCCAGCAGTCCTCATAACCACTTTCAGACAGTAGAAAACATTTAAGATTAAACACAGAGCAAGGCCTAAGATCAGAGAAAGACTTTTAACCTTCTTTTCTTTTGACACCAACTCACAAGGAAACTTTCAAGACAAACTGTTAGAGAAGAAACTAGAGGACAGGGCTAACCATAGACTTCCCTAGTTCAATCTTTTACTTAGCATGAAATGAAAATATCTTTCAAGAACAATGTTTCAAGTTATACTTAGCAAGACATGGGCTCACCAACATTTCTTGACTGGTTATACTCTATAGAATTATCCTTAAAATACACAATCAGAGGAAAACATAAAAATAAAGATTAACAGTGAGATTTAGGGTACTTCCAATAGTATGTCCTAATCTATACCTGTTGTTCTTTATCAGAGAATAATGGATAGTATGAAAAACATGAAAGGAAGACAATTACAATAAGGAAAACATCACCAATAATATAGACCAGGATCCTGTGAATCTGCTTGTTCAATTGATGTGTAAAACCAATCACATACTTTGAGTCCAGTGGCTTTTTACAGTCCAAACTTTTCTTCCCAGCCTACTATATTACAAACTACTTAGCTACTTCCCCTCAATAACAGTTCAAACAGTCAATAAAATCCCAACCAACCAACATTTTAAATGTAATTTACAAGGGTTCTTATAGGTGAATGAGGAGGTGGAGTAACTAAAGAGATTTTTGGCCCAATTTAATGAAGAATTTAGTGCTTCTCGGCCTCTGGGAGGCTTGATGGAGAAGAATTGACATGCTCCATACTTCATTAAATGGGCCTTTTCTTGCATTTGCACTTTGGCTATTTTGTTTGACTTTCGGAAGCTTTGGCAGACAGGGCATTTACTTCTAAGTTGTAGATATTGAAAATTTTTTTGATTTCCTTAACTGTGCCTTGTGTTGATGAAAAGTGGACTACAGGTGACAGTATGGGTCGATGGAAAGTATCTAGCCTCTCTAATTTTGTGTGTAGAGGCTTCTCTGCTGATCTGTCATTTATGCTACACTGATCTCGCTCTTATTGTGCTTTAGGCTTCATTAAGCCTCCTTGATCATCTTCGGGTCTTTATCTGTGTCCTTTATCCTTCTAAACATTGGATATAAGCATTAAGTCTTCAATATTATGCATTAATCCTTTAATCTCTTTCTGATACACTTTTCTTCTTCTTCTGTACAGGTATCTGGGTTTCTGCTGAGCTGGAGGGTATACAGGTATTATTGATGTTCATGACGCATCAATCCATCTTGGAATTCACCATGCATGGCTTCCCATTTGTATTGATAGGTTACAGAGTCGTCACTCTGAACCGAAGTGTCACCTTCATGACTGTGGGAAAGCATCATAGATCTAACGCCATTAAACCTCCAAACATAAGATAAACCAATTAAACAAAACCTGTGCGGGGGGTATAATTGCAATAGAGGCTTGCGAGGGTGGAGGATCAGTGAGGAAAAACATGGATGTAGCGGAAAAATGGAAGAAAAAGCCTAGCATAGCAGCTAACCAGGTCCGATGGGGGTTTGAGCACGACGAAAGACGTGGACCGTTAGATCAGGGCAACCTATGGTGGAGATCTCTCAGTGAAGCGTTTCAGGAGAGGGATGAAAAGAAAATGAAAGAGATCGTGATATAATGTGCACCGTTTGATCTCAGAGATCGACGGCTGGGATTAAAAGCGAGAGTGGCGTAGTGAAGGGTAGTGGTATGGCGGAAAATTTGGAATGGTTTTCGCGCAAAAAAATGGGGGGAGGTGGTTTGGGACCAAAATAATGAGATTCCATACATTGACTGACACGTGGCTTTTGAAAACCACTTTTATCGCGCAGAAGTAGCGCACTGAGGGAAGGGGAAAAAATTGCACAATATGGGTTTTGGTCCATTGGATCATTGACTGCAGATCTGACGGTGTGGGAGAAGCGCGACACAAGGCTAGATGCATGGGCGAAAGGAGGCGGGGTCCATTGCTGAGGTCAATGTGAGCCGTTGGATGAGGGGAATGGATGGTTGTGATCTGATCTGTGAAATGATTCGGGACCTGGTGGACGGAAAGAATATTGGTGATGCGATTGGATGCTGGCCGTTGGATCGGAAGGGAGATCAACGGTCGGGATTAATCAGTGGGCGCGATGGTGAAGGGCTTATGAGCAGAGTGTGATTGAATCTCAGGTGTCGGTTCTAGTGGATTCGATGGTCGAGATTAGATCGAAATATCGGAGGAGAAGGGGCTCATCGCATCGGGGAGGGGCAATAAAGAATGACAAGGGAAACAGGGAAAAACTCCGACTGCGATGAGTGAAAAGGGCTTAGCGCCTGGTCACAGGGGTGAGGTCAGGTGAGGTAAGGGGCTAACGGCTATAAGCCCTCGGGAGCTAATGATTTCATAAGTGAAAAAAGTTGTTTTTAGGCCTAAAACAGATATTTTGAGGCCTAAGTAAGGGTTCTGATTGGTAAAAGGAAGGATTTTTAAACCAAATAAAGGGAAAATATAAGGTGTAAAAGGGTCTTAGGATGATTTAGAGGTTAAAATGAAGGTTCATAGAGGAATTTTTGTGAAGGGGGATAAGGGTGAAAAAATGGAATTCTTTGTGAGTGAGGAGAGAAGTGAAATGATGGAAAATGGAGCCTCATGAACAGTTTTTTTCCTTTGGTAAACAGCAGGGTCCTTGAGGGCTAATAGTGAAACAGCAGTGAAGATTAATACCAAGGATAAAGGATACCATAAGACTTCAAGGATGATAGATCTTCAAGGAAATTTATCTCTTGAAGGCTTGATGATAAATTTAGCCACCTATTTTCTTTGACAAATTATTATAGGTGGCTAACACCCCCCAACTGGTTTCATATCCCAGCAATTTTTGGCAACAGTGGTGTTACCAAACATATCGTTTGCAATACTAGTTTGGTAGCTCATTCCCCCTACTGGAACAGGAGCCACACACATCACTGCCATAGGGTTAAAGCCCGTCAGTCCCGAGGAGGCCCCACTTGTTCAGGAAACAGTTGAAAACATCCCTGCAAAGGAAATTCCCATTGCAAAACCGATGATTACGGCTAAGCAAACTGAGAGAAGAGGAAAGAAGCTGGAAACTCCTGCCACACAACGGGAATCACTAGTTTGCGCCATATGCGATGTAATAGGACACCCTACCCATATCTTCCCAATGTTAGACAAATTAAAACCGTTCCTCGGCTCTGAGGCAGACATCGCAACACCACATTCTCATAAAAAGGAATCCACTACCAAAGGTAAAGACAAAGCATTGCATACCAATCACGCATGTGTTATCTGCAGCAATTATGGGCACTATACCCATCATTGCCCAAATATACCACGATATAGGGACGCCTTGCACGCCATCGAGTGATCCTAATAAGATGATCTATCCACCCATTCATCTAGAGATGAACCTCGTACCATCCTGTACCTATAGGAGGAACGAAAGTCACCAGAAAAACGCCCGTTCATATTCCCCCCTTCTATCATATGTTTCACGCTATGTGATGAATGTGGTCACTTCATCGAAGAATGTGCAGCCCTGGAAATCATCCACATATGGTATCCTATAGAACGAGTTTACTACGTTGGATTGCGGGCAACACAATTCACATTTCCTTTATGCGCCAACAACCACCTTCTGGAAAGTTGCCACTATATCCCCCGATTCCGATTAGAACTCACTAGTTTGCGCTAAACTATAGTCTGCCTCTCCCAAGAAGATGGCATGGACTCGGAATCCATGAACATCTCGACAAACCAAGAATATGTGATCGGCAGATCCATCCTATTCTTGTCAGCAAAAAAAGCAACCAATCAGGGAACCCCTAGTTACCGCCAATCGCTCTCTGCAGAAAAGACCAACATGTGCGTTATGTAAAACGCCCAATCATGTGGTCGCCACTTGCCATGATTTAGTAGCGTTAAGACGCTGGTACCCTACTAGACCACAAACTGAGCACGACGGGACCCCCATATCTAGGCTATTTTGCCCAGTATGTCAGGGCAATCACTGTGGACAGCGCTGTACCTATATCCCGCGAGTTCTTCCCCTCATTGATATTATTCATACAATAGAGAAGAAATGGGATGAGCTCCTCAAATTATATATAAAGTACATCACCCCCAGATCAGCAACCCCACACCCACATCGACATAATGGGAAAACTGGGATGGTGCACCAACCAAGCATGACCCAGGCCAAACCAAGGATAACATGTGGACTATGCAACCTGAATGACCACCGGCTCAATCAGTGCAAATAAATGAAGCCCCTCGCAAGGAATTTTTGTATAGTCTCTTCTCGGCCATAGAGACTTCTCTCTAACCAAGAGAATATCACGCATACCTATTGCCGGATTTTTTTCACACTTTCACCATACGATTAATTGTGAACATCTCCCCAAGCTTAGAGCGGCAAGAGAAGCGTTAGGTCTACACTCACCCAAAGAGCTAGATGCACCTAAGCCAACGACACAGAAATGGAAGTAGAAGGCCTCATCTTCTACAACATATCCTTTCCAAGCGTCCACATCTGGGATGAATAGTAGTTTTTATTCCCACACAATCTACTCAGTTGGCACAGTTGTAACCTACACCATTTTCACTGACCAAAACCATGAACTAGAGGCATACCTGCTAAAGGAAACATTCAGGCACCTCTACACTAGGCACAATTTCCACCACTAGAAAATTGACCATCCTAATGGGGGACCCAACTTTGCGATTACGCAAACTCCCATCACGGAGATTCTTCCCCCACCGAACTCCGATGACACAATACATCACATACGATTTGTATCATCATATATCGGAAATAGTATTACATCCACCCCCACGTCCCATGATTCCCACTTTATTCTTGTCGCAAAAAGTCAGGGTTCCTTGCGATGTTTCATTAATTTCCATGAGATCCTGAATTTACATGCCCCCATCGAACTCCTTGATGATACCCAGCCTCTAGAACAGCACCTAGTACAACTAGAGCTCGTTGACGAAAGCCGAGGATAGTCGCTGCAACACAATGAGGCCCATAAGAAAAGGGTAAAAGAATCATTCAACTGCCACATGAACCCTTGCTCATTCACCGAGGGAGAACTAGTCATCCGCTATGATGTCGCAAAAGAAGCCTTAGGGCCAAGAAAGTTCGAAACCTTGTGGAAAGGACCCTAAATCGTAAAACATTTCCTTCGCCAAGGGGCATACATCTTGATGGAAGCGGACAAGACATGCCTCAGCGACCCCGTCAACAGCCTTTACCTCAAGAAGTTCTACCCATAAGGGCCAAGAAGGCCCTACCCTAGAGTTAACATACACAAACCCAACCACTTTAAATTTTTGACCAAAAGACTTTTTACAAAACGCGCTCGAGTGCCACAATGGATTACCAACTCGAACCTTACTTCTGATTTTCGGATGGAGCATCAAGATGGTCTCAAAGTTTAGCAACAACAACATGGGTTATCTATCACCCTGGCCAATCACCACTCTACATAAATAGTGTGTGTATTGGTTCAGAAACAAAAAATCAGGCAGAATATGACGTCATCATCAGAATTATGTGCGACGCCCTCCATCAGGCCATACACCATATGCATGTCTACCTCGATTCCCAGTTAGTATTGTCACAGTTAAACCAAACATTTGAGATAAGAGATTCACATCTATTTAGAAAATATTTGCATGAAAAAAGATTAAGCAGACAATTTGACTACATTACATTTACACATGTACCAAGGAGTCAAAACCAAATAGTTGATCGCATAGTGAACAATATTTTAAACTGGAATGCATCTCGAATAAACCATCATACATAAAAACAAAAAACATAGACACCCATCAGCATAGAATGATCCATAAGAAGAAACAGGGGACACAACATATAGAGCCACAAAAAATATCTCTCATATATATATCATAGTGTATGTGTATGAGTACAAAAATAGTGTCTCTGACCCATCGTTCAGCCCAAAAAGATACACAAAAGTTGTCAAAAATAGGGGAAGAATCCTCATAACAAGTGCTTTCCCTGTGTACAAAAAGTCTCTGGGGCAGTGCTCCCCCAGGTGGGGCACCTGGACCCACTGCCGCTCCCAATACCACTACTGGAGCCACTGTCAAAACTGAGACTGCCACTCGACATAAAACAGGTCGATATTCCCTCTTCCGAGCCATCAACATCTCCAGCCACACCTCCTCGAGGTCGTCCAGAAAGACCCGAGAAGGCATCCCCTGGGTCAAGAGGTCCACTCGATCCCAAACATCCTCTAGAACTGACACTCGCGTGGTTAGCTCAGCAATGCGAGCCTCCGTCGCATCATCACGCGCTGCCTCTACATCGACATGAGCTCTCTCGGCCGCAACCTCAGCAGCAACCGAGTTGTTTCCCTCCCTCGAAGGGCCAGCTCCCCCACCAGGTTCACCACCCTGAGGTTGTGCAGGATCTCCTCCCAACCCTTTATGACCTCCTCGAGGTCTCCGAAAAGGACCATGGCAAACCAATCGAGCCACGGGGCAACCAACCTCGCCAAAATCTACAAGAGTAACCAAAACTATGTCAATGTCACCATCAAAACACATAAAAACATGTATAATAAAATAAATGAATAACACATAAAAACATACCTGCTGGCCCCCAAATGTATCCAGGTGGGAGACCCATCTCTGGATCCCCCTGAAAGTCCATCCCTGCATATGGGAATGGCAGAAAAATCTGGGGGTTGGCCTAAAACCAGGCCTCCGTCGTGGTGTTCTAGTAACGCCCCACCATACCCCCACCTCCTCGCGGCATCATAGGAGCCCACCTCCTCATGCGAGGCTCCCGTGGCCCCCTAGCAGACACCGCCACCACCGTCTCAACATCACCACCCTCTCATACATGATGTTTCATAGAATACTAGCATACACAAACAACTTTGATCCATCGTGGATCTTGTAAAGATGTGCCACCATCCCGTTATAGCAGAAGCAGGAAAAATACAAAAAGTGCCCTGCCCTCAGCCGGCGCAAGAATCCAACCTACGGGCCCAGTGCCTGATGTGGAGCTGATGACCTTGCAAGTCGCGCACAGCTTCGAAAGCGCATCGTCGATAAGTCTGCCATCACAGCATGGCTATGCACCCCTTGTAAGGGGCACCGGCCACAATGACACGCTCGAAACTCGAAAATCCACCCTCCTAAAGGAGTGGATAATGCAACGCCTCACACTAAGGCAATAGCCCGGTCACAAAGTATATATCCGTCTCAGGACGGATAGCAAGGTCAGTTCCATGTAGCACAAACACGTTGCACCGCCTATTCCAATGCTCGATCAAGTAACACAGCAGTTGGTCCTGTAACTGAAGAAGCTCGTTCTCAACAAAATTCAAGAGCCCCCATTGCGCCAGTTGTTGGCATGCCTGACCGTCGACGACTAATTTAGTATGGAGCTTGGGCCCATCTCGCTACCTCCACAACATCCTGTCATCCAAACAGGAACCCATAAACAGCATAAAAACATCAAAAAATAGGTAAAATATCCAAAAATTTGAACAAAATTGCCTCGGCGTTTTGTGTGCCTGTCCCTCAGACATGCACGCTGAAGGCGCTCTTGCATTTCTCACAAGCGCGCCAAAAGATGAGAAAAGCGTGCCTAAGGCGCTCAAAACCCTAAAAATCGCACGCAGAAGGCGCCCTCTTACCCTGATCGCCCGCGCAATCTCGGGTAAAAATGGCTCAGAATCCATACAAACCAGTTTTGTACGGACCCTAACACCCTTAGACTGAAAAAATTAAAGTGCAAGACGTCATAGAGATTACCTGGGCATGATATCGCTAATCCCTGGTACTCAGGCTGACCGCAATGGCAAGAAATGCTCCGTAGAAACCTCTGACCTCTCAAAAACTCAACAAGCACAAATGAATTGAATCAGGGCCATATTCACCTATATATCACCATTTTCAGAAAAATTGGAGGGCCATAACGAGAGCTCAAAAGGTTCGTTCTCCGAACTGAAAGCAACACTGTGATCATCACTCCATAACGAATAGAGGTGATGCCACACATTCACACTCTCGGAAAAATAAATTTTCAGCATCTACAGGTATGCCCTCTCTCATCTTCTTTTGAAAATCTCATATCTTTCAATAATATTTGATAAAGGAGATGCTTTCACTTGAGGTAGTTGTTTTTGCAGGAAAGCACGCAAACCATCCACAACTCCATCCACTAAAAGTTCTAAGAGCAGGTATCATTCTACCCCCAGCATGATAGAGTCCCAAAAAACTATGCATATCCTGGCATCATTTCTCCATCATAAATTAACCATAGGTTCCACACATCCGACCGTGTTTATCATCACCTCGCCCTGCACATGATAAGCATCCTCGTTAGTCGGTAGAGCATCCCCCCTTCCATGGCGCTCATCACCCAAAGTATACCATATATCACAAAAAGAGACGCCATGGCCATACCACTATAGCTCAGGAAGCACCTCATGCCCATTCATTCACCATGCATATGGTCAAGTTTTACCATATGAAATAAAACCCATTTCCTAAACAACTAGGTTGTACAAGCAGATCAAGAGCGCACTATCACACCTCGCATTTTGGCCCACCATACCTCCATCAGCATAATCTCATCTGCGATACTTCTTCGTCTGCTTCATCAACCTCACACATGAGACCAACCAATGGGGCCCCCACCCTCAACAAAACACCTTCTTCACATCATCAGTGAGCAATCACTTTCATGTTTTGGGGCACCCGTCTCTATGTTTTGTACAAGCCAAACCCCATTATTTTTTATTTTGGTAAGTGTACAAAGACAACAAACAGTGCACTTTGTCCCCCACCCACTCATTAATTTTTTCTCCCATGGCAGCAGTCCCTGATCACCCTTGGTCAGAGCATACCACCCTCATGGAAAAGCCACTATGACATTCATAACCAGTTTATACCCACCCTACAAGTCCTACTGACTCCAATGATTTCCCCATCATAAGAAGTTATGATTGCTGCCAAGATGTTTTTTTTATACTCCGACTTTGGGCCACTGAATCCCCATCATCAGTTTTCAGTCACCCCCCGCCACCATGCCTATGTTAAACCCATCACATCCAAAATCTTGATCCTCCATATCAGTGACCCCCTCGTTCGGTTGAGGCTTCCTTTTTGTTGACTTCCACACCTATTTTCCAAAAAGGAAGCATTACCTTGGATCGCCCCTCTCCTTAAAAGGGGCATCCTCGGGTGGCACTGTGGGAAACATCATTGCCCACAGATGTTATCGATCCTCCTTACATTCGACTACAACATAAGATGTCATTCGATCCTCCTTTCATGTCAAGATGGTATCGTACCTTAAAACCATTGCACTTTGATCAAATTTGTTGAAGACCCGTGCCTTCATAAGCGTCTCTTTCAGCAATGCTTACACGGGAAAGTCCCAGCCAACACCTATGCGTACAATGCGCAGTTATATGCCATACCAATTTTACGCATAGGGGTACCACATTCCACCTATTTCAAAGAAAAAATTCCCCTGAGGGCATCAACAATCGTCGTGATCAACCAACATATCACTACCATATCAGTGACACAGACATAACATGTATCTGTTAAATAGATTTGTTTAACTAGCCAAAGCATTACGAGCATGGGACATGCCCGCCTCGTAGAAATTTTTTATATATTGTATTATATTTGCTAACAGGGGCCCCATAGGACATGGTCGGTCTTCGAACCGGTGCAGGGTGTCTCCAATTCTGAGCTACAAGCAGGTCTCTCTCTTTATGCACAATATACAGAAAAGAAAAATGTATTTCGGCTATATAGTTCTTCCTACACCTCACACATTAGGGGGAAACTGTTATCACTGGAAAATCGTACAAGAAAAGGTGACATTATTTAATGCTAGGTAGAAGGATTTACAGGGCTGAAAGACATTAAAGAATCTCAAAGTATTTAAAAAATCTCTAAGGTCTGAGGAAAAATCAAATTTGAACTAGTCAAATATGCTTTTGCGTGCAAAATCCTTCGATAAGCACGCCCTTGCGTGCCTTTTGACAAAAAAAGCGCACAATCCTGGGAGTGGTGGAAGTCACTTTCTGGGACCACAAAAGCACACTCCAGGACATTGATTCCACACTTGAAGCCACCTAAGGACAACTACCCAAGCCTCCTTAGGACATCAAGGGAGAACACAATGGAATAAATGTGGCACACAATGGAATCACCCTCCTCTCTTGGGTCACTATCCACAATGTACCAAGAGAGGGAAGGAGGATTTGAATTCTCCTATAAAAGGCCACCAAGAGATGAGAAACTTGAGAGCACATTGCTATGTTGGCCATAATTTCCCTAAGCAATACCAGCAGTGTGTGATCCAGAGCAGAGATAGAGGGGACTCAGTTGTTGGCCATCCAACAACTCCAATCCACCATAGTAGAGAGAGGGAGACTTTGCACCGAGGCAGCTCGGAAGTAAAGACATCCTTGCATCAGGAACTTAGAACCCCAAGTTATAAGGGCCCCTTGGCAAGTGGGTTAAAGTTCCATCCTCATTTCCTACCAGCACTCAATAAGAGAGGATGTAAGCGCCGCCATTTGGATTATTGAATTTGTTTGACTCTATTTAGAGATTTTGTGTTATTTGTTTTATTTTTAGTTTAATTTTTATGTTTGAATATGCTTGCTATTTCTCTATCTAATATATTTATGCTCTAGTATGTTCCACTAACTTGCTTGACTCCATATATTTTCTTCATGTGACCAATAACTTAAGAGGGAATACCACACCCCTTAAGTTGGTGTGATTTCGTAAATACATGCACCAAACACACTAACACACTGATAATAAGATAAATTTTTGTCAAGTGACGCAATTTTGTACGCTCATCTTTCGAAAAAGCGAGGGGAAACTTTGAAGTCTGGATATAAACAACAATATCTCCATACCAAGTATACTATGAAGAAATGAGGAAAAGATGTTCATCAGGGAATGACTCCTCATAAATAATCTCTTCTCCACAAGGCAACTCAGATATCAACTCCCAAAATACCAACGATTTCTTGGATTTGGAAGATAGGAATTTGAGATTGAATTCTTGTAAAATGACAATCCATCTATTGTATTTTCTCCCAATCACTCGCCTACTGAGAACAAATTGAAACATATTGACAGTTTCCAAAACATAAGTTTTGTGAAGGAGAATTTAATGCATAAGTCACTGGATAGCATGGATAACTGCCAAAGCTAACATCTCAATGGGAGAATATCACAATTCAGGACCTACCAAGCCTCCTCTTAGATAATAAATAACATGCTTATGCCGCGATGAGATTCAAAAGGAAATATTTTTTAAAATCAGGTGGACTTAATAAAGGAGCAGAGGTCAATGCATTTTTCAAACCGTCGAACGATCGTTGAGAAAATTCATCCCATTGGAATGGAATTACCTTCTTCAACAATCTCATAAACCCTTTCGTAACCTCAACATAGTTAATGATGAATCTCCTCAAGAAATTGGATTTTCCTTGAAGACTTTGAAGTTGACGAATAGAAGACGGGGGAGGCAACTGAAGTATTGCCTCAACCTTGAAGGGATCTACCCGATTCCCTTCAGTAGACACTATGAATCCCAACAACCGACCGGATGTGATGGTGAAAATGTACTTATTCGGATTCAACCAGATTTTGTAATGATGACATCTTTCCAAAATTTGCGGAGGATGAGAAGGATGATTCATTCTCTTTCGATAATGAGCAGCTAAATCATCCAAATAAGCTTCGATGATATGCTTGATATCCTGGAAAGCATAAGGCATGGCCCACTGTAAATTTTCTCCAGCATTTTTGAGACCAAAAGGCATCTTTCTATATGCAAACGTATCCAGGGGAAAATAAAAGCAGTATTGTGTTGATCTTCATGACGAATGGAAATCTCATTATATCCTGAGAAACCATCCATAAAGGAGAAAACCTCATTCCCTGCACACTTATAAATAATCTGATCAATAAATGGTGTGGGGTAATTATCTTTCGGACATGCCTTATTCAAATCTCTGAAGTCAATGAAGACACATATCATTCCTTATTTCTTGTCCACAGGCAGTGGATTCGAAACCCACTTAGTCAAACGAACTAGGTATATGAAACTCGCCTTAAGTAGCTTCTCAACATTAGCCTTGATAGTTGCAGCTTTCCTAGGGTTGATCGGACGAAGCTTCTGTCGTATAGGCTTAGAAATCTTGTAAGTATTGATCTCATGTTGGAAAATAGATGGATCAATTATAGGCATTTCCTCATAAGACCAAGTGAACACATCACGAAAATATTTAAACAGATCAGTGTAAATCTGAATATCTTCAAGGGAACATTCAACTCCGATGAAAACATTCTATATAACATTGGGATTCCTAGAAATGTTCACCGGGATCGTCTCTGAAATGAAAGCCATGTTCCCTTCAGCAAAAATCTGTGCTGGAGCCGACGGGTTCAGGATCGGGCGAACAGGACGAGTGTAGGGACCAACCCTATACTTTACTAGATGGGCGCTAGGCTTTAAATTTTTTTATTTTTTCTTACACAATAACTAGGAAATGAAACCATAATCATACAAGTTTGAAACTCAGTAAAATTAAATCACTTATATCAAAGTCCATAACTTTAACTTCATAACACATACATATATTTAATTTGTTGATTATAAGCACAATGAAATCATCATAATTAAAACAATATAACTAACACATGTATAGTTCACCCTTAGATGAGAACCAAACTTGACTTGCCGCTACTTGAGATCCTTTGTTTTCATCTACCTCCAAGCCTAAATGTTGTCGTGCTTAATCCGAATGTAATGACCCACCAATTGACCTCCTAGCCTACTCCTTGGGTACTCTCCTTCCCCGCGGACCCCCGAGCTGCAATGGGGTTGTACAATGAAGGAATGTGCTAGTTGATAGAGGTGAGTCCCTCTTGGCTCAAGAGTCCCCTCTCTATAATAATCTATCTCACAAAACTCAACTATAGCTCGTAACCACTCTAAATGACATAATTTCCTCCATCCACGTAGAAGTAAAATCTTTTTTCCCTTCCATTTCGTTTATAGTTTACAGGTGACACCCACAGAATTTCACATAAATAATTATTTTTTATTACCCCAAAATTCTGATTATTCACCCACCCATGTGTCACCTTTTCATCATGACTTCCAAAATAATTTACTTAATTATTTATGTTAAAAATATTATTTTCCAACAACAAGGCTTCATATTGCTTCTCCTAGTTGTCTGATTCTTTATTCTTAATTTGTGTTTATTACTTCCATTTAATTGATATTATCGATTTGGTCCCCTAACTACCTCAATTTGCTTGATGAATACCTTATGTGTTAGGTTTTTGCCACATGGTGTTTTCTAAATTTCTAAAATTAATTTATTAATCTTATTTTAATTCACCACCCTCTTCTCTTAATGAAGTTTTTAATAAATATTTATACTTAACTCTATGTCCCTCTTTCCCCCTTTTTGCCTAATTAAGTTACTTATGTACATTATCCACTTAATATTTTGTTTTAATCATGGAAAAGGTAGAGTTATCATGGTAAAATATTTATCTCTTCCTATTCCTCCCTTACCCTAAGTTTTATTCTTGATTTAATTCCTTTGGTTCTAATATCCTATATCACTTGATATGAATTAGTTGGATTTTCATATATTGATTATATTGATTAGTTTATTTAATGATGTCGAAGGTGTCAAGTTGGTCATGCCCTTCAAGAACTTCCATTCGAAGTTCCAAGGGTGCCATGCCTAAGAATTCATTTTTGATGCCAAGGGTGCCAAGTCGGTCATGCCCTTCAGGAATTTCTCTTGAAATCCCAAGGGTGCCACACCAGTTTCCCTTCAAGTATCCAGTGGTTACGAGGGGAAATTATATGTGCAACGCTAGAGACCCCTATCATCTCGTATGTTGCCTGTTATAGTGAGACTAATGGTGCTGGGGATCAAGGAATCTGCCTTGATGCGCGCCCCCCAGAAAATCCTCGTGAGTGAACCAAATTTGGGACCTGCCCCCACGACATCATGATCTTCAAGGCGAAGGTATTTTGACCTTCAAAAAAAGTGGACGGCCAGAGGTTATCGAGATTAAGAACAATGTTCCACCCTCCCATGCGTTGTTCCATCCAATTGTACAACCCCCATCAGCCATATGTGAGTCATTTGGCCAAGAAACTAACATGTTCCCACAACCAACACCGATATCATTTATATATATATATATATATATATATATATATATATATATATATATATATATATATATTCATATCTATATCTATATCTATATACATATATATAACAAGTTTCAAACTGAACTTAGAATTTCAAAGACAAAATATTAATTTCTATCAAACTAGATGTTATCCACTCATCATATGCGAGTGCCTCTGGTGGTTTCCTGTCATACTCAATAATCATCAGTAACAAAGTTCTCAGTGTTAGAAACATCAACATGACCTAGTCATTCACATCATTGTTTAGTTTGAATCAGAACTAATGTAAGTAGTTAACATATGGGACACATCCATCATGTTTATCATAATCATAACATCAATGGTAAATTAACATATTCATCAAAGGCATTATCATCGTAACATCAATAGAAAACATATCTGTCCATAAAATCTATCATCATCATGATATCAATAGAGAACCTGCATATCCATTAATGCTACAATCATATCAATAAAGAACATGCATATCCATAAATGCTATCATCATCATAGTATCAATAAAGCCATACATAACCACTGCATCATGAGCATTATTCACATTAGACTCTACTCTATTCCTCCTTGTACTGTGTCCTTAAATTGCAAGTCAAGCAACTTCTCCCTTAAGTTTGTCTTTAAGGGAATCATTGAAAATATTCGAGGCCTCTTACTTAAAGCATCAGCCACCCTATTTACTGTTCCTTTTATGTAAGTAATATCAAAATCATATTCACTAATCAGTTCATACCATCTTCTTTGCCATGCATTTAAGTGGTCCTGAGTGAATATGTGTTGTAGCCCACAATGGTCAGTTCTAAGTTCAAACTTCCTTCCTAGAAGGTAGTGTCTCCAAATCTTTAGTGCATAAACAATCGCTGCCATTTCTAGTTCATGGGTTGCGTAGTTATCTTCGTGGGTTATAAGTTTTCTTGATGCATATGCTATTAATATTCCTTCCTGCATCAATACACAACCCAACCCTTGCTTGGAGGCATCATTGCAAACCAAAAATTCTTGTTCCATATCTGGCACTTTCAAAATTGGTGTCGTCGTTAACAATAATTTCAACCTTTGGAATGCCTCTTCACATTTTTTAGTCGAAATGAATTTCTTGTTCTTTCTTTGGAGCTCGGTAATGAGGCTTGCTACCCTCGAAAACCCTTCGAAAAATCTACGATAATACCCTACCATGCCCATGAAACTTTGTATTTCATGAACATTGGTTGGTGTTGGCCATTCCATGATTTCCTCTATCTTTGTCGGGTCTACCGCGATGCCATCCCCAGAGATAATGTGCCCAAGATAATGAATCTTTGATTGGTAAAAGGAACACTTTGACAGTTTTCCATACAATTGGTTTTCTCTAAGACATTGAAGAACTATCCTCAAGTGTTTGTCATGATCTTCTAGGGTCTTTGAGTAGATCAAAATGTGATCGATAAATACTTGTACAAACTTGTCTAAGTAATCCTGGAATATCCCATTCATAAAACTCATTACAACATCCGGGGAATTTGTCAGTCTGAAGGGTAAAACTACAAATTCATAATGCCCAAATCTTGTCTTAAAGGCTATCTTCGGAATATCTTCTTCCTTGATTCTTAGTTGATGATATCCTAACCTCAAATCTATTTTTGAAAACACAATTTCACCCTTCATTTGATCAAACAAGTCATCTATCCTAGGTAAAGGATATAGATTCTTTATTGTAACCTTGTTCAACTAGCAATAGTCAATGCACAGTCGCCAAGACCCATCCTTCTTCTTAACGAAAATCACGGGAGCTCCCTAAAAAGATATGTTGGGTCGTATGGACCCCAAGTCCAACAATTCCTTTAATTGTATTTGCAATTCCTTTAGTTCTGGAGCTGACATACGATAAGGTGTCTTTGCAATAGGCTCAGTGCCTGGTTTAAGGTCGATGGTGAAATCAATTTCCCTTTTTGGGGGTAGGCCAGGTAATTCTTCAGGAAATACATCCTTGAATTCAACAAGAATTAGATGTTTATCAAAGTTTTCAGAATCACCCTTATCATTTAGAGCCACCACCGTGAACATTTTACACCCCTTTCATCTATATTTCATTAGTTGCATGGAGGAGATGAACCTTAGGGACACCCCTTGGTTCTTTCCCCTCAATGATTTTCTTTGTCCATCATCATTTGTGAAATATAGTACCTTGTCTTTGCAATCTAGGAGTGCCTCATGTCGCTCCAACCAATCCATTCCTATAACTACATCATAGACTCCTAATATCTTAGAATACAAGGATACCTTGGTTTTACATACACCCATGTCCACCTCACAATACCTTACCATCTTTCCTACATTTCTTTTCATACCACATGCCATTTCTACATGTCTAAAATCATGTTGAGCAATTGGTTTGAATTTAATCCTTGATAATGCATTTAAAGAAACAAAAGAATCAATAGCTCCTGGATCTATTAAAATGACAAAACTCATACCATCAATATTACCTGTGGTTTCCAACACAGTGGACTGGTGTTCGCCCTGACGATTTTTCACCGCTGCATGGATGCGATGAGCCTTCCCCAGGTCCCCCACCGTAGCTATTTTATGAGTTGAGTTGGTATTACCTGTCTTTTGAGGGAAATCCCTCTCGTAGTGAGCACCTCCACAAGTCCAACACCCCCTCTTAGGAGCTTGGCTTCTATTATTGACTGAACTGGGAGTTGTCCTGGAACTCTGTTGGAAAGAGCTAGACTGTTGGGATCGATGCTGAGGTGGTGTGACTTGGTGTTGTTGCATAAGACGATGAGGTTGTTGTTGACGAGCTTGCTGAGGTACCCTATGCAGCTGCTGAGTTGGATGCCTATAAGGTGTTCCAGTAGACCACTTTTGATGATTGAGCACAGGACCCCTTTGAAAATTTCTACGTTCCATACTATTTCCATTGTTTACTCCTGATCCTGCGGGCATGTTTGTCTTACTAGGTCCACTATTCATGATCTCCTCCTCTACAATAATTGCTCGTTGAACTGCCTTGTGCAAGGTGCGAGGTGTTAAGATCCTAACCTTAGCCCGAATGTTACCATTTAATCCATACACACCTTCCACCTATTCATCTTCAGTTTTCTGTTTAAGTGAGGGTAACGGAAAATTCCATTGTAATGTTTTCACACTCCCAGAGGGAGAGACTCGCTTTGCATTGAATTCATTTAATTGTCTTCAAGAAATTCTTCTGATGATGGGAGAAGGTTTTCAAATTTTCTGTTAATTCTGTTATTTGCTGAGATATCCATCCTTCAATGAAAGAAGTTTCTACTCATATGGTTTTTATCAGATTATATCATCTCAAGGGGCTGACATGAAAATTTTTAAACTATGCCTTCTATTCATCATAATTAACTTCAACCTCAATGCATTTTTCCAAATCTCCTACACCATTTTTGTTAAACTAAAATATTTACACTATCAGATCTTCAACACTTGCCTAAACGGTTTATTAATGCCTTAGACATGTGCTGGAATGATTTCATTAAGTTTAACACTTCTCCTGCTGGTATTTGTTCTTGTGTTGAGATGTTTTCCTCATCACTGGGTGGGGTGGCAGGAGTTGGTTGTTGTGGTGGCGCCACGTTGCGCCCTCTAGTTGCCCCACTCCTTGTACTTCTTCTAACCATGGTTCACCAATGAATCCTGCCAAAATTTAACACGATTTTCCTTGAATATTTGTTTTATGTGTAAACATGAAATATATATCTATATATAGTTAAATGTCCAATATCATATATATATATATATAGTTAAATGTCCATCATTTAGATAATTTAGGAATTATCTTTTAACATAATTACATTTAAAATTTTAGATTACACAGCATAAAAATATTACAGAAAATAAAATATATATATATATATTACTTTTATACACAACATAAATAATTTAAAATTTTGAAATACTACATTATATGAAAAACCATCACTTTAATACACAACATAGATAAATTTAACCTTTTAAACTATAAAACTATTAATTTAATACACATCTTTACAAGAAAAAAAAAAAAAAAAAATTAAACTGCAAAAACTATTACTTTAATATACAACACATTGGGTAACACATGGAATTGATTTTTTTTTTTACCCATTTAAATTCCTTATACCTTAACAATAAAGATCTTTTTAGTTGGATTCAAAGTTTAATGTTCAATATAATAAAGCAATAGGATAGCTCGCGTTGTAGTACATTACACTGGCACCCTTCTGGATGGAACGCTATTCGATTCCAGCCTAGACAGAGGAACCCCTTTCAGATTTAAACTTGGCCAAGGTGAGTGACTATGTTCTGTTTTCATGCGTTCTATGAGTATAGCTAAGCATAAATTTATTTATATGTTCTACCATCAAGCATAGCATATCAATTTTTTTTTTTTTTTAATTGAGCCAACATTATGTTTTATCATTACTTCATTTAATACTTCACTATATTTCCTCTATAATTGAGAAGCCATTTTTTTAATATAAAATTTTAAATTAGTGTTTTATTGATCAAACTCTCCACTGCTAAGTCTCACTCATATTGGACTATCTCACCCATATAGAGTTGTAAAATGCCTAACACAATTATGAAAAAAATGATAATTTAAAATCCACCAAAGTAAAAATAGTCTATAATAACATTTTTATAAATTTGTAATTAACTTTTATTTCTTTATAATATACATCATTTTATTCACCGACATAAAAGATATTACTATTATACTTTCATTAATATAAATAAATAAAAATAGGATCTGAAATTACTTTTAATTGGTTAAGAGCTAAGTTTCCGTTCATGTAAGTAAACAGATTAATGATCGAAGATTCAGAAGTATTTCACAGGCCTGAAAATCTACCCTTGCAGAGCACCAATCAATCATTTACTTTAAGTGATAGAATACCTTACATTCACGGATTGTACATCATTAATTTAAAAATTGATATGTTTTCCTACTGTTCAAAAAGAAACGAAACAAACTGCAAATAGAAAGCATTTCTTTTGAAAATATTCCATTCTGAGCAGATTTAGGTTAGAAGTTATGTTGGTTGGTTGAAGACCTAATTCTCTCACGTCACAAGTGAATCTCAATGCCTTTCTCCAACTCTTCTGAGAAATTTCTCAACAACATATGAAAAGGTGAACATTTTTCCTTCTCCATCTCCAACCAAAAAATAACTATACATATGACGACATCATTCATTATATCTCTTGCTTCTAGGACGTCTTTCCTTACCTAGTTACTTTGACTCACTTTGCTCACAGTATTAAATCAAATAATCCATGAATTGCACGATAAGCCAACCTTGACTTTGATTGGCTAGCCTAGTCCCAAGCGTGGAACATGAAAGAAACTTCCATCTAAGGGCCCAGAAGAAGATCTGGTCAATTTCTAAATTTAAATTCCATGAGCAATCCATTGTTAAAGGAAAGCCAAAGTTTGACAGACTTGAATTGGTCACCAGAGTTTATCTGTAAGTGGCCTATGATCGTGGCATATGGTACAAACAAAACAGAAATAATTTAAATATGCTCTGAATCTCTATATTCTAGAGATCTTGCCTAAATAAATTTTTTCAAACCCCAATAACGATTACAAGAAGTTGGTCAATTTCAAGCGAAATCTAGTCCATTTCCAAAGAGAGTGCCTTTATATCAATTCAATTACTGCCTGCAAAATCCTCCTCATATGCTGCGGTGAAATATCTCTCCAACCAATTAATTTGCAAGCAAAAAAGACTAACATACAACAAAGTGGACCAAAACTTTCGATTTCTCCATTTGGCCTATTGCTCCCAATTTATACCCACAGGCATCACTGCATACGATCAAGACTCGAAGGAGAGGCTGAGCCTTCAAAATTTCCTTGGATTCCTTTGGACACCCAAAAACAAAACGAAAGTTTTCCGCTTCAAAACATTTCTAAAACCTTCTTGAGACTTAGAAACATAGTCTTTGCAATAAAGAGCTCATCCAAACTATGGCCACAGAGGAAGGAGTATTTGAAACTCTGGTTCAAGCCTGGTTTAAAGCGAGGATTTGTTTAGGTCGAGGAAATTTTCCTATATGATGCAGAGGACCCGTGATGGTTTCTGATGAATTCAAGCCTTCGGGTATTCGGCTTTCCATGATTTTGTCCAACACCTTCAAGCTACGCCCTCGGGATGCACACTGGTTTGTATTGTGTAAGAATGACACCACCTTTTCCACAGAGATTTTGATGATTGTTTTGGCCAAGTATGATCCCGAAGAGTTGGTTTATATTGGATCAAAGTCTAAGAGTCATCTTGAGAATCATGATAATATACATAGGATGGCTTTTACTGGGTAGGAATTGCTATCAGTTACGGTCTTGCACAAGCCCTGTCCACTATGCTCGAAGTTATGTATTGTCACGCCGGGAGACATGGAGTCCATGATTGAAGTTACGTATTAGATATGCCAAGAGATATCGATTCCAAGATTGAAATCAGGAACGGAAACTGATGAATTAGAGGATTTAGCCGTTGTCATTAAGAAGACAATGCAACAACCCGCATATCTCGCGGAAGCCTCTATAAAAAAAAATCCAGATTCCGCGCCATAGTATTGTGGGCGTTAGTTTATAGGTTGGTAGCAGGAAGAGTGAATCAAGCCTCTTTGCAACAGAGGAACTTTGAGAGGAGGAGAAGATTGCGGAGGGTTTAATAAGTCTGGAGATCAGAGCCCAATGAATCGCCGAGAGATGTTGATGAGAAGCGGAGAATATGCGGTATTCTGGTTTTAGTAGATCAGAAAACTGTTAGTAGTGCTTGAATGTGCAGAACACATGATTGAACACCAACGTCTACTCCTACTAATGCGAGATTAGTTTCATTTTAGCTGTGGAATTAATCTGGTGGTGGTTTGTACTTGTGTCTCTATGAAGGGTGGATCCTCGTTTTGTGAGAATTACGAGCGATTCAACAATAGAAATGGCCAAGACGATATCTAGTAGGATGTTTTCAATATCCCGACCATGAAAGTCTCACCAGAGACTTCCTCTGGGCCATTAATCAACATTGATGGCGAAGCCGAAAAGCATAAAGGTGCTTTCAATATCTCCCCCAAGAAAACTCCACTGCAAATTTTGGCCGAGGAGATCCGCAACGAATCTAGCATAACATCATTCAGGAATGTGCAGTGCTCCTATTCGACCTTGCAGCTAGTCTGTTGGTTGGCAAGAGAAAAATCCGTGATGAACGCGCACAAAGAAAGCTGCCTGTTATGGGATCTGGAGACTACAATATATTTTAAGTAAAAGGTCTGAAATTGCAAAAACGTGCAGAAAATCGTTACTGCTTGAGAGAGGGATTTAGTTTTGTTGCTTGTCCAAAGGCCAGAGATTTTTTTTTTTTCCACCTTCAAAGGTAAAAGAATTACATCATGGTGCTAGTGATGGTTATGGATGGAGTCATAACGGTATAACAGAGTTGGATTTTTTCATAGAACACAACATAATCAAGAGGGTTTCTAAGTTCACAAAGACTACAAAACTCATGGCTCAAAAATTTACAAGAAACCTTAATACTTTATGGGCCTATAGGTCCTAGAGGTTGAACCTTTGCTCCGATACCAAGTTTAGGGACCAACCCTATACTTTACTAGATGGGCGCTACGCTTTAATTTTATTTTATTTTTACACAGTACCTAGGAAATTAAACCATAATCATACAAGTTTGAAACTCAGTAAAATTAAATCACTTATATCAAAGTCCATAAATTTAAATTTATAACACATACATATATTTAACTTGTTGATTATAAGCACAATGAAATCATCATAATTAAAACAATATAACTAACACATGTACTGTTCACCCTTAGACGAGAACCAAACTTGACTTGCCACTACTTGAGCTCATTTGTTGTTGTCTACCTCCAAGCCTGAATGTTGTCGTGCTTAATCTGAATGTAATGACCCACCGGTTGACCTCCCAACCTACTCCTTGGGTACTCTCCTTCCCCGCAGACCCCCGAGCTGCAATGGGGTTGTACAACGAAGGAATGTGCTAGCTGATAGAGGTGAGTCCCTCTTGGCTCAAGAGTCCCCTCTCTATAATACTCTATCTCACCAAACTCAACTATAGCTCGTAACCACTCTAAATGACATAATCTCCTCCATCCAACAATAGGGTAAAAAAAAAAGAGGCTTTTTTTCCCTTCCATTTCCCTTTCTTTTATAGAAGGCTTTATAGGTGACACTTGAAATTTCAAGCATAAATCATTATTTTTTATTACCCCAAAATTTGATTATTCACCCACCCATGTGTCACCCGCTCATCAAGACTCTCCAAAAATAATTTACTTAATTATTTATTTAAAAACAGTATTTTCCTCAACCCAACAAGGCTTCCTATTTCTTCTCCTAGTTGTCTCCTGATTCCCCCTTTTTACTCCTTAATTTGTGTTTATTACTGAAGTTAATTGATAATTCTCAGATTTGGTCCCCTAACTACCTCAATTTTCCTTTTTGATGAATATTCTTATGTTGGTTTTTGCCACAAGGAAGTTTTCTAAATTTCTCAAATTTTAATTTAGTAATCTTATTTTAATTCACCACCCTCTTCTCTTAATGAAGTTTTTAATAATTTTTTATACTTAACTCTATGTCCCTCTTTTACCCTTTTTCCTAATTAAGTCTTATGTACTCAATATTTTGTTTTAACATGGAAATGGTAGAGTTATTATGGTAAAATATTTTATCTCTTCCTATTCCTCCCTTACCCTAAGTTTTATTCTTGATTTAATTCCTTTGGTTCTAACATCATATGTCACTTGATATGAATTAGTTGGATTTTCATATATTGATTATATTTATTAGTTTCTTTAATGATGTCGAGGGTGTCAAGCTTGGTCATGCCCTTCAAGAACTTCCATTCGAAGTTCCAAGGGTTCCATGCTTAAGAATTTATTTTTGCTGCCAAGGGTGCCATGTCGGTCGTGCCCTTCAAGAATTTCTCTTGAAATTCCAAGGGTGCCACACCACTTGCCCTTCAAGTATCCAGTGGTTACGAGAGGAAATTATATGTGCAATGATAGAGACCCCTATCATCTCGTAAGTTTCCTGTTATAGTGAGACTAATGGTGCTGGCGATCAAGGAATTCGCCTTGATGTGCGCCCCCCAGAAAATCCTCGTGAGCGAACCAAATTTGTGACCTGCCCCCATGACATCGTGATCTTCAAGGCGAAGGTATTTCGACCTTTCCAGCCTAAGTGACAGCGAGAGTGCTAGCGGGTGAGATTAGGAACACTGTTCCACCCCTCCCATGTTGTTCCATCTAATTGTACAACCCCATCACCCATATGTGAGTCATTCGGCCAAGCAACTAACATGTTCCTGCAACCACTGATATATCATTAGAGTATACACACACACACACACACATATATATAACAAGTTTCAAAGTGAACTTAGAATTTCAAAGACAAAATATTAATTTCTATCAAACCAGATTTTATCCACTCATCATATGCGAGTGGCTCTGGTGGTTTCCTTTCATACTCAATAATCATCAGTAACAAAGTTCTCAGTGTTAGAAACATCAACATGACCTAGTCATTCACATCATTGTTTATTTTGAATCAGAACTAATGTAAGTAGTTAACATATGGGACACATCCATCATGTTTATCATTATCATAACATCAATGGTAAATTAACATATCCATCAAAGGCATTATCATCGTAACATCAATAGAAAACATATCTATCCATAAAATCTATCATCATCATGATATCAATAGAGAACCTACATATCCATTAATGCTACAATCATATCAATAAAGAACATGCATATCCATAAATGTTATCATCATCATAGTATCAATAAAGACATATATAACCATCACATCCACTAATAATAGAGTCATGTGTTTGGATCCTCAACCTAAGGTCCTCAAAGAATAAAGTGCGGGTCTTAGGGCTAAATAATGTTAAAATTCATATCACTGTCAGTCAACTAGAGTAGGGTACTACATACACCCCCTCTTAATAGTGGACTTCGTCTCGAAGTCCTTGGAATAGATAAGGAAAACAATGATGCATATCTTCATCATCCTCCCAAGTGGCTGAACTAGGACTGTCATTGTCCCACTAGACCTTAACTTGGTCCAATAATCGTCGTATAAGCTGCAAAGTTCGTTGGTCCAATATGCGAACTGGTTCGACCATCACCTTTCCCTCGTCTGAAACCTGCAAGTGACCTAAGTCAATAACATGTGATGGATCTGAAATATAATGACGCAAAATAGAAACATGAAAAACATCATGAATACGTGCTAGGGATGGAGGTAATTCAAGTCTATGTGCTACCGGCCCTTTTCTTTCTAAAACCTCAAAAGGTCCCACAAACCGTGGAGACAATTTTGCTCCCTTTCCAAATCTTATAGAGCTCTTTTGGGGCCTTACTCTTAGGAACACCCTATCTCCCACTTCATAACTTCGGTCTATTATAAGAGATTCAGCATAACTCCTTTGTCGATCTTGTGCTTCTTTTAGCCTCCCTTTAATCATAGTCATTTGTTCGTCCATCTCTTGCACCACTTCTGGTCCTAATAATACTCAGTCCTCTAGTCGGTCCCAACTAAGAGGTGTTCTGCACGGCCTTCTATACAAGAACTCAAATGGTGCCATCTTGATGGAACTTTGATAACTTTTATTGTAAGAAAATTCCACCAAAGGTAAAAGCTGCTCCCATTTCTTTTGTTGGTCCATCACATACATTCAAAGCATGTCTTTGAGGATTTGATTAGTCCTCTTTGTCTGACCATCTGTCTCAGGGTGTTATGCAGTGCTGAATTTCAATTGGGTTCCAAAGGTTTCTTGGAAACTGGTCCAAAACCTTCCTGTAAACACTGCTCCCCTATCTGATATGATCTTCCTAGGAACTCCATATAATATTACAATCTCATCAATAAAAACTCTTGCTATCTCTGGTGCCTTATATGTAGCCTTAACTGGTATAAAATGGGCACTCTTGGTCAATGTGTCCACCACTACAAATATGGAATCATGTCATCTTGAGGTCATTGGTAGTCCCACAATGAAGTCCATTGAAATAACTTCCAATTTAGATTCTGGTATCTCATGGGGTTGCAATAACCCTGCTGGATGTCTGTGTTCAGCTTTTACTCGCTGGCACTCTAAGCATATTGCTACAAAGTTTAAAGTGTCCTTCTTCATTCCTTTCCAAAATAAAAGTGGTTTCAGGTCTGCACTCATATTCTTAACACCATGGTATGCCATGTATACTGCACCATGTGCTTCATTCAATATCAACTGGCATATATATTCATTTGGTGGCACATATATCCTTCCCTGGAATCATAGAAGTCCATCACCATCAAGGGAGTATTCTTCATATTTTGGGATTCTCATTTCGTCCTCCTTCAAACTCTTGCTAACCTCCTTGTACCAGGTGTCCTTAAATTGTAAGTCAAGCAACTTCTGTCTTAAGTTTGTCTTTAAGGGAATCACTGAAAATATTGGAGGCCTCTTACTTAAAGCATCAGCTACCCTATTTACTGTTCCTTTTATGTAAGTAATATCAAAATCATATTCACTAATCAGTTTATACCATGTTCTTTGCCTTGCATTTATGTGGTCTTGAGTGAATATGTGTTGTAGCCCACAATGTTCAGTTCTAAGTTCAAACTTCCTTCCTAGAAGGTAATGTCTCCAAATCTTTAGTGCATAAACAATCACTGCCATTTCTAGATCATGGGTTGCGTAGTTCTCTTCGTGGGTTCTAATTTTTCTTGATGCATATGCTATTACTCTTCCTTCCTTCATCAATACACAACCCAACCCTTTCTTGGAGGCATCATTGCAAACAAAAAATTCTTGTTCCATATCTGGCACTTTCAAAATTGGTGTCGTTGTTACCAATACTTTCAACCTTTGGGATTCCTCTTCACATTTTTTAGTTGAAATGAATTTCTTTTTCTTTCTTTGGAGCTCGGTAATGGGGCTTGCTACCCTCGAAAACCCTTCGACAAATCTACGATAATACCCTTCCATGCCCATGAAACTTCGTATTTCATGAACATTGGTTGGTGTTGGCCATTCCATGATGGCCTCTATCTTTGTTGGGTCTACCACGATGCCATCCCCAGAGATAATGTGCCCAAGATAATGAATCTTTGATTGATAAAAGGAACACTTTGACAGTTTTCCATACAATTGGTTTTATCTAAGACATTGAAGAACTATCCTCAAGTGTTTGTCGTGATCTTCTAGGGTCTTTGAGTAGATCAAAATGTCATCGATAAATACTTGTACAAACTTGTCTAAGTAATCCTGGAATATCCCATTCTTCAAACTCATGAAAACATCTGGGGAATTTGTCAGTCCGAAGGGTAAAACTACAAATTCATAATGCCCAAATCTTGTCTTAAAGGCTGTCTTCGGAATATATTCTTCCTTGATTCTTAATTGATGATATCCTGACCTCAAATCTATTTTTGAAAACACAGTTTCCCCCTTCATTTGATCAAACAAGTCATCTATCCTAGGTAAAGGATATTGATTCTTTATTGTAACCTTGTTCAACTGGCAATAGTCAATGCACAGTCGCCAAGACACATCCTTCTTCTTAAAGAAAATCACGGGAGCTCCCCACGGAGATATGTTGGGTCGTATGAACCCCAAGTCCAACAATTCCTTTAATTGTATTTGCAATTCCTTTAGTTCTGGAGCTGACATACGATAAGGTGTCTTTGCAATAGGCTCAGTGCCTGGTTTAAGGTCAATGGTGAAATCAATTTCCCTTTTTGGGGGTAGGCCAGGTAATTCTTCAGAAAATACATCCTTGAATTCAACAAGAATTAGATGTTTATCAAAGTTTTCAGAATCACCCTTATCATTTAGAGCCACCACCGTGAACATTTGACACCCCTTTTGTCTATATTTCATTAGTTGCATGGAGGAGATGAACCTTAGGGACACCCATTGGTTCTTTCCCCTCAATGATTTTATTTGTCCATCATCATCTGTGAAATATAGTACCTTGTATTTTAAATCTAGGAGTGCCTCATGTCGCTCCAACCAATCCATTCCTATAACTACGTCATAGACTCCTAATATCGTAGAATACAAGGATACCTTGGTTTTACATACACCCAGGTCCACCTCACAATCCCTTACCATCTTTCCTACATTTCTTTTCATACCACATGCCATTTATACATGTATAAAATCATGTTGGGCAATTGGTTTATGTTTAATCCTTGATAATGCATTTAAAGAAATAAAAGAATCAGTAGCTCCTGGATCTATTAAAATGACAAAACTCATACCATCAATATTACCTGTGGTTTCCAACACAGTGGACTGGTGTTCGACCTGATGATTTTTCACTGCTGCATGGATGCGATGAGCCTTCCCTAGGTCCCCCACCGTAGCTGCTTTTTGAGTTGAGTTGGTATTACCTGTCTTTTGAGGGCAATCCCTCTTGTAGTGAGCACCTCCACAAGTCCAACACCCCCTCTTAGGAGCTTGGCTTCTATTATTGACTGAACTGGGAGTTGGCCTGGAACTCTATTGGAAAGAGCCAGACTGTTGGGATCGATGCTGAGGTGGTGTGACTTGGTGTTGTCGCATAAGACGATGATGTTGTTGTTGACGAGCTTGCTGAGGTACCCTATGCAGCTGCTGAGTTGGATGCCTATATGGTGTTCCGGTAGACCACTTTTGATGATTGAGCATAGGACCCCTTTGAAAATTTCTACGTTCCGTACTATTTCCACTGATTACTCCTGATCCTGCGGGCCTGTTTGTCTTATTAGGTCCACTATTCATGATCTCCTCCTCTGCGATAATTGCTCGTTGAACTGCCTCGTGCAAGGTGCGAGGCGTTAAGATCCTAACCATAGCTCGGATGTTACCATTTAATCCATACACAAATTTGTTCACCTTGAGTCTTTCTGTGTTTAAGTGAGGGGCATAACGGAGTAATATGAAACGAGCTTCATACTCCGGTACTGAGCAACTCCCTTGCTTTAATGCATTGAATTCATTTTAATTGCCTCTCAAGAAATTCCTCTGATAGGTAGCGTTCTCTAAACTTTTCTTCAAACAATTCTCAATTTACTGCTGAGATATCCATCCCCAATTGGGGTAATAAGGTCTTCCACCAAAGTAATGTGTTTCCCTTTAGCTGGAATATACCCATCTTGGCCTTCATGTTTGAGGTATACTCTCTCAGGGTAAAGCACATAGCCATGTTTTCTAACCATGCCTCTGCAAATTGACCATCTATGGACCCCCAATACTCTGGAAATTTTACCTTTTCCAAATCTCGACGTACATCATTTATTGTAGTGTTTCGGGATGCTTATTTTGTATGACTGGTCCTCCATGATCTCATTCCAGACGGTTTATTAATGCCTCAGACATGTGTTGGAATGATTTCATTAAGTTTAACACTTCTCCTGCTGGTATTTGTTCTTGTGTTGAGATGTTTTCCTCATCATTGGGTGGGGTGGCAGGAGTTGGCTGTTGTGGTGGCGCCACGTTGCGCCCTCTAGTTGCCCCACTCCTTCTTGTACTTCTTCTAACCATGGTTCACCAATGAATCCTGCCAAAATTTAACACGATTTTCCTCGAATATTTTTTTCATATGTAAATCCGAATATATATATATATATATATATATATAATTTTACTTTTATACACAAGATAAATAATTTAAAATTTTGAAATACTACATTATATGAAAAACCATTGTAACACTTAACCTCTCTATTGGACTTTGACTTTCAATTTTTTCTGATTTAATAGATGTTGAAATAACTTTCTGTTTTTCATTCACAAAAGAAGTAAAAACAGGATCCAAAACAATTTCCTTTAAATCAGTTTCAGATTTGGTTCTAAATAGTGATTTTTCAAACTTCAAATCAAATTCAATATCTGATAAGCTTACTAATTCTTTGGGTAAAGAATCAGCTCTTTTCAGGGGTATTTCAGTTTCTGAACTAACAATTTGTTTTTTCCTTTTTCCTATCCGGTCCGGATTGTCTACTATATCTGCAGGGTTGGGATCAGGGTTGGATCTAGTATAATAGACTTTCTTTGGAGCCAGAATGATTATTGTATAAATACCCACAACCTTTAAACTTAATCTTAAAGTAGAAAATATATGTTTTAAAAATCTTCCTCCAAGATTAAACTTAAAACTGGAGAGTGGTTAGTTCCCCAGTATGATCGCCAATATGTTTTCACCCTAGTAATTCTTAGGTCGTGGGATTTTGGTTTATAGTTAAAGAAAACCAAAGGTAACCAAGAACCTCTTTTGAAATTCAGTATCTAGCCTTCCCAAATTCTGGAGAGGGATCTCTCCTCAAGATTTAGCTTGATTGGTTATAAGATTTTAGGCTAGGTATGATTGGACAGTGGGATTTGTTTTGAAAGTTTGGTGGGAATAAAAGGTGTTTCAAGGTAAATCATAGAGGGATCTACCAAACCATTGGGCTATGGAGTCAACTTTCTAGGAAAACAGAACTAGGAAATAAGGTCTAAAGAGCAAATGTACTAAGGGCAGGGTAGATGACCTTCAAAGGGTTTGAAATAGGATTTTTGATGAAATGGATGAAATTTGAACAAAAGGGCACTTAAGAATCCTTAGGTTACAGAAATGAATATGAAAGGAGGGAATCAAACAGGGACTAAGAGCATTTAAGAATTCTTTAGTCCGGTTATCAAGCAGAAAACATAATAATGAACAACTAGTAAAAAACAGGGAGCTTTTTAACACTAATCATGTTTAAGCTTTCCTAGTTAATCATTAAAGACAGAAAACATTAAAATGAATGTATGGAAACTTTTGAAATATAAAACAGTGAAAACAGGAAAATACTAGACTTATCTGGTCAGCATAAGAATCCTGAGTTATGATTTCTTTAATCTTAATTCCAGTTTGCTACTTTACTGATTGACTCACACAAACTTCAATATATCCAGCAAAATGACTATAGTAGTCTTGATAAATTTTATTCCACACTTAATACTTCGAAAAGAGAAGTATTTATACAAAAATTATTACAAAATATCTGAGAGACATGTAGCAATATCTCTAGGCAAAAATAAATTTTATTACATAGAAAGAGGGACAGTTGTAAAAAAAACTGGCAAGCTGTCCTCTTATCAATAAAAAATAGGACGAATTATCCTAACTTGTTGCTGGGTTGTAGCTACTGAAAATGCTTGCTGGCATTTTGGAAAAAGATCTTTTTGAAGATGACTTGAAAGACACTCTTTCCATTTCACATACTTTCACCTGTGCTTTATCACTGATACTCTTTACGCTGCTCCTTCTACTATTTTACTGTTGTAACATAAAGAATTATCTGCAGTAAAAAGGTATTTTGACTGATACTCTTTGACTCTGTTTCTGATCCTGATACACTTTGACTGCAAATTTTCATAGTAATTCAGTGAACTCCTGCCATTGCTCTGCACTGGGAATTCTCATACTTTTCAGTTTCCTGTAACTTTCATCTGCCTCTGTATATTTAGCAAAATTGGGCTTAACCATGAAAATATGTTTGATCTCATTTTGTAAAAAGAACAAGTTCTCAAAATATTCCAAAATGAATTTACCAGTAGGAGACCCTTGTGGCAAAGGTTTGCTGACTTGTTCTTTTGCATAAGCCCTGATTTTGTTATCATAATCCTTTTGTGCCATCAATTTTTCATTCAAAGCATGAATATCGGGAAGGCCTACTTGTGTCAGTACTATGTATTTGGCCAAAAATCTTGTGATTTCCAAGTTAATGTCCTTGCATCTGTCATCCAAATTATTCATCATATTTCTCTTATTCAGGACTTTCTTAATTTGTAGTATACTTTCAGTTCTATCCTGAATTTTTAGCTCTTCAAGCTCTTCTCTGTGTTTTCTATTTAAAAATGTAATAAGTCTCAAGGCTTGAGTAGGTTTGTCAGTTAGTTCTTCTTTTGTCTTTTGTATTTCTATTTGCGCTGCTTTGAGTAACTCTTTTTGTTCATAAATAATTTGAATTGAAGGCCACTGAGAATGTATGCCTTGAATGATGTTGTTCCAAAGGTAATTCTTGATGTAAGATACCTGATCAGTGAGATTAACCTGTTGTTGAAGAATCTTTACCTGTTCTTGCAATCTGTTGGCTCTTTGCTCATGTCCTTTGGATGTAATTAATGCATCTATGTTAGATGTTTCAAGATTTCTGATGGTGCCTTTTAAGCTGATTATCTCTTTATCTTTCAAGGAATGTCTTCCATAGATTTTACTATGGAAGTTGTTTCTCCTATTGGGTTTACCTGTGATGTGGATGAAAAAGTGGCAAAGATATCTTTAGAAGTAATTGACACTGCAGTTGCCAATACTCCTTTCGGTGCCAAATGTTCTGCCAATGTAGAGGGAATAGCTATACTTACATTTGGAATAACTGTGGGAATGGGGACTTCCTGAGCTTTCTTCAATATTTTATTTTCTTGCATGAGAGATTCTATTTGATTTTCCATATCTTTAATCTGAGCTGTCATCTTCAAAACCAGTTGTATAGTTTCCTCTTTTTCTGTCTTTTCCTGAAGAACTTCTTTTGCCTGAGGGTGCTCACTTTGTGGCAATTTGAGTTGCTTTCTTAAGGCTGCAATATCCTCATTCTTTTGCCTTATTAATTTCTTAGCAACTTCAGTATTAGAGGGATCTGCTCCTATTTCTATTACCAAATCTTCTAAGGACTTGATCCTCAAATCCTTAGCATGGAGAGATGTTTTATCTAATTTCATTTGGTTTTACAAATTAGATACAGTTTTCTAAAGCATGGTAGCACTCATGGTTTTTCTTACTACCTTTGAATATAGCATCTCTGATGCACTCCTATGGAACTCTATTTGATCTAGTTCATGTATAGTATCAGAGTTCACTGCAAATTCCGTCTTTTTGTAGTCTGTGGTTGACTTTGGATCTGTTATTATTGGTTGGAGAAAATACATGATCATTTTATTTGTTGAGTAATCAAATGTTGTCACTAGTCTGTCTTTATCTCCTGGCTTTTCCTTCAGAAGTTTAGAATAAACTTCATTCTTTATTTTTTCATTATTTTCCCTTATCTGCTTGAATCTTTTCTGAATATCGGAATCAGTTTCTTCTGTTATTTTAGAGGAAGAGGGAGTTTTTATATTCATTTCTACTTCAACCATCTCTTTGCCTTTTCCCTGTGCTTGTACCTGTTCATTTTGAATTTCCCTGAGTGTTTCATTAACAATCATTGTGGCCTCATCATCTGTTTTCTGATCATTATTATCATCTACATCAATGACTCCTTCTTTTCTAGAGTAGTCATTTTGGCATTTTTGCTGTAGACTGTTTTAAATTTATTTTCAATGATTATTTCTACCAAATATCCTTCTTCTTTTCTCGGCCTTTTATTGGATACCTCTACTGGTTGGTTAACTGTAACCACCTGTGTACTGTCCATTTGATTTTCCTGTAGATTATATGTCTACATCTCCTGATCATCATCAATTAAAGTGTTTGCAACCCATTCCAATTGATTGGCATATTTCTCAATTAGTGGTTTTGATTCATGGAGGAATGGGGTTAACTTAAATTTGACCCTGAGGTTGCTCAGAATACCTTGAGGGTCATAGTTCCATTAAAAGCTTTCTTGGAACTTGAATACTGATAATTTGTTGCTTACTTCTTTCAAAGCCTCTCTGTTGTTAACTATGAAAGAGCCAATTTGACTTTTCAATTTGAATTGTGCCTTCTTTTTGGATGCTATAAAGTTTACTGCATCTACATTTAAAATATGTCTTAAGTATTTCAAAGCAATAATCCTTGTAGTTAGAAACTTTGGCAATTTGTAAGGGGCCAATATTGCACCATAAACTCTTATTTCTATGTGATTTTTATATAAATACCAATCTCCAACTTTACAGTTTTCAAACAACTGTAAAATTCTTTTTATTTCTTCATTTATCCTTAGTGGCTCTGCTTTATCCAACAAACTCATGGCAGGTCTGACAAACAAGTCATTGAAATCACTGTAACTATACTCACTGTTATTTTTCCTGAGAAAAGAAGTCCAAAATATTACTGAAAGAGGCTTTCCCTCCATATCCATCTTCTATAATGCAATGGGAAAATTATCTGTCTGAGAGAATAGGAAGAGATGTAACAAATATGATGTATATCTGAACACTCCTTCATCAGGTAACTTTATTAGTTGATAATGTATATTATCAGCAATGAATTTGGCAAAGTCAAAGACCAACTCTAGCTGTTGTCTAGGAGACAAGGTGGAGAGGAACCCTAAAAGGGAGGCATCTGTAAATTCATCGTTAACATAGCCTAAAATGAATGACAGCATGGAAATGACTTGTCTCGAACCCTCAGGGAAATCGAAAGTATCATAAGGTGGATTTACCTTAGGAAGGTTGACATGATTAGGTATGAAATTTTGAAGGATCTCAAACTTCCTAGGGACATCAAGGTCTAAATACATCTGAGTCAAATCTTCAATTGATAATGATATTGCTCGTGGATCATGGCTTAGTTGGAGCATATCATTGATTGATTCAACAGCTATGTAAAACAGGACTTCACTATCTTTGTTCACCATGCACCTTTGATCAGGGATATAGTGCATCTGACACAACCTAATGAAATCTTGAGAAGGATGGGTGATGGGAACCACATATTTGGGCAACTTGGAGTCCCATATAGGTATATCATTGGCCTCTTTATTTTCAATTTTTTCCTGACACCAGCTATGTACTTCTAGAAGATCAAATTCAAGAGTAGCATCAGCAATTCTGTAATATAAGTCAATCAAAAATATTGGTTTCCTCAGTAGTGACAGGAGGCTGCAATGGTCTGACTACATCAGTAGAGTCTGTAGTTAGGACAGGAGTAGGTTTATCAATTTTGGAAGGTTTGGGGTTTGGAAGCTTGCTAGAGGCAGGCTTCTGAGGTTTGGGACCTCCAGTCCTAGGGATGACCTGCTTCTTAGTCATCTTTGAAGTAATAGAGGAATATTAGACTATTTTCTCAGCTCTTTATGGAAACAGAAGGTCAATTAAGCTGTCTTTGGGAAAAATTCGGAATCTGGGTGAGGGTTTTACGAAGAAAATGTAGATTTTCAATATGCAGACGGTGGGAAATGGATTTTTAATGGTTTCTTCAGTAATTCAAAGGTATTTTAACCGTAGGAATATCTTTTGGGTGGTTAAAATTCTTAAGGAGGAAGCGGAAAATTCTGGGAAAATTTTGACAGGGTTTCCCCTGTTTCTTCAAGGTTTGAGTACTCTCAGATGAGTACTTTTGGCTTTTAAAATTTCAAATTGGTTTAATATTTCTTGAAAATTATGAACTTGCAGGTTTGGATTACTGAAAAATACCTTTAAATAGGTATGGTCGTGATCGAAGAGGGTTGCAGGTGGTACCAGTCTTCAAACTGGTTGCAGTTGTTTGGTATAAGGCACTGAGAGTTTTCGGAGGCGATATTCAAAGGGGAAATGGCTTTTTAAATTATGAACTGGTTTGGAAACAGCTCTGGAAATGGTGTCTGTGAGCAAATTCTCATAGGACAAAGGTGCAAAGATATGAAAAACGATAAATAACTAAGGTTAAAACTTTAGATTTTATTGATCATGCAGAGTATTAATTGCAAGTCAAGTTGACATGGCGGGAGTGGTTTTATATTGTAAGCGAAACCAGCGGTGGTTATCGCATTTCTCCTGGGCAGTAAATGGTTTTTAACTTTTGCAATGCGATCCAATAAAAATAGGACACGTAGCAAGCGGTGGTTTCATAAAACAAATTTTTTCGCAAAAAATTTTGTCAACATTTCTCGATCACTTTGGTAATGCGATATTAGATATGCGTCGTCGGATTTGATTAAAAAATGTGAATGGTTGAGATGTTTCACAAAGTTGCGGGGAAACAATAAGGTGGGGCTAGGCTCTCATTGTGAGTCGTCGATCTTAAAAGTTAAAGATCTACGGTGTCAAATAAATGTGATATCGGGAAAAGGTAGGGAATGGAGCAAAGGGGTGGGACCCGGGTTCAATATTATCCATTGATTTTGATTGGGATGATCTGATGGTTGAGGTTAAACCTGATGCTTGCAAAAATGAAATGGAAATGGGTGTTAAATATATAAAATGAGTTTATATATTAAAAGGGCGGATTTAATAAAGGTTTAACCAAGGTTTGCATATTATGAAGGGGAAAAAAGGTTTAGGCATTTTAACGTTGGGTTAAGGGTAATCGGGGGGGAATACAAAGATGTTAATTTTTTTTTTGTGTCATTTAAATACACAGGATGTAAATAAAATGCGCATTTTTTCATTATTTAATTTTATTATATAGTTTTAGACTGCGGAGGGGTCTAAAAACCATAGGGGGAAAGGGATATATTTTTTATGGGTAGTTTTGTGTCAAAGGGGTAATTTCGGGATGTTTTTCAACATGTGCTTAATATTTTTGACACAAAAGCATATATTAAGGGGGTTTTTTGGGATATTAAATAAAAGGGAGCTATATTAATAGGACTAGGATAATTGATAGGGAGTTAAATAAAATAAGTTAGGTGTTAATATAAAAAGGGAAAAGTGAATACTCAAAACATACAATTATAACCAAGAAAAGTGAAGATCAAAGCCAAACTTGCATTATGATAATTTCATCACTTTAACTTAGGATAAAATGCCATTTTGAGGGTTTTATACTTCATGAGATGTAGGAAGTTAATAAAAATGGGCCTTTATGTAATATTTTAAGTAAGAAAAGAGTTCTCACTTATGAAGTTAAATGGTGATGAGTGCATGAAGGGGTAAATGATGAAAATTTCTGGGATTAATATAGAAACTTGACATTTTCAACTAATCAATCATTGAGCCTTGGGTCCGATCCCAACAGAAGTCAAGGAAATGCCTTGAGCCTCTTTGACTGATATTTTAGAATATCAAATCGTTATGGGGAGGGGAAATTAGTTATTTGTTGCCCGGTGAAATATATTTACATTGATGTCTCTCCCCTTCTTCTACCTACCCAATTATATCTCCTAACATTTTTTATTCTATTTTAATCAACTGCATTTGAACTAGCAACCTTACGACATTTTATTCTTTTTGGAAAGCAGTAAACTATCTAATTCTACACTTATTGCATCCAAGAATCTAGATTAAACTGTTGGATTCTTTATTTCTCTACCTAACTAATGAATTGTCATGATTAAACTGTATGACAATTGTTTATTCTCTATCTACAACATTTGAAATTGAAACATGACGAGTCAAGATTAAATTGTTCATCTCATCACAGATTATGGCATTTATTGACACTATGCCATAATCAACTGCAAAAGGTAAAAGTAGTGGCATTTAGACTTGCACACTTTCATGTTTTATTCATCTTTTTCTTTTGGGGTATACTATTTTTCTAAGTACTTTGATTTTTCTTTTAGGACTTTTTACCCTCTGTTTGATTTTTTTATTTTTTTATTTTTTTACAAAATATGGGAATACAACTTGCAGAAGGCAAAGTATGTACATATTTACCAGATTACCATCAGTCAAGTCAAAATTATGAATCCTATATTTATAGGTTACTAACATAGGGAATGCCATTCCACCCACTTGACATTCTTCTAATGCGGCGGTAGCAGAAGGTAAGGTCCAAGGGTCCGAAAAATAATGAGTTCGGAAGAACTCTCTTCAAGTAGGATCCCTGGATGATGAAATAGCATTGATATGAACAAAAGGAGGCAAAGGATCAAAGGTACCCATCAATGATGTATACATTCTGACTCCTAGATTATCCACTTGTTGCTTGGCATCATTCACCAACGGAACAGTAGAGTCAGAAGATGCATTAGGATCTATCAGAGAATAGTCCGTCTGTTCAACAGTGACAATCCTCCCTTCATGGGGAAAACACAGGAATCGAAATAATGATGAAGCAATGGTGTCCATCTCATAAATCCAATTCTGCCCCAATAGAAGGTTGTATTCCAAATTGGCATCAACTATCTTGACTTCAATATTAAAAATTTTACCCCCAACACAGATGGGCAAAGCCGGAACAATGCCATGTGGCCTGTGAGAATGACCATCAAATGCGGTGAGGAGAGTAGTTCAAGGGACGACTTCAGGATATCCAATGGATTTCCAAGGATAATTTAGCTACAAAATTCAACATGAAGGATCTAGGACTGATGCATTATATTTTGGGGTTGGAATTTTGGTAGCAGAAGGGTGAGATCTTCCTTGGTTAAGGGAGATACGCTACAAAAATATTGAAGAGGTTCAAGATGGAAGACTGTAGACCCATGGCTACACCAATGATCACCAACTGGAAGAAGATTGATACTTCCAAAGATGATGAGGCTGATCCTACCTTATATAGGCACCTCATAGGGTCCCTAATGTATCTAGTCAACACTAGCCCAGACATCTGTTATGTTGTCAATACCCTCAGTCAGTTCATGGTGGAACCAAGGAGGGAACATTAGGCAGTAGCCAAACATGTTCTCATATATCTGCAGGGAAAAGACAAGCTTGGATTGAGGTACACCCATGGCAACGTGATCAGATTGAGTGGATTCATTAACGCAGATTGGGTTGGAAGCCTAGTAGATCGGAAAAGTACCAGTGGGTATCGCTTCAATGTTGGATCAGGAATGAATTCCTGGTGCAGCAAGAAACATAAATTTGCGGCTATGAGCTCAGCTAACGAGGAATATATGGCAACAAGCACTGCTTCGTGTGAGGCCATATGGCTTAGGAAGCTGCTTGTGAATCTACTCAAGAAAAAGATGCAAGTGAGCAACATTCTATGTGATAATCAGAGTTGCATCAAGATCTCTGAAAATCTTGTGTTTCATGATTGGTCGAAGCACATTGACATCAGGTGTCATTTCATCAAAGACTGTGTCCAGCTGGGAGTTGTATAGTTACAATAAATTCCTACAAGAGAACAAGTGGCAGACATCCTCACTAAAGCTCTGAGAAAGACAAATTTTGTCTACTTTAGAGAGAAGATGGGGATGATCAAGAATCCATTTCAGTAGCAGAAATGGATAGATGCAGAATTCAGAGGGAGTTACAGTATAGATGAGACAGTGACAGTGGTAGTGTCATGGGAAACAATACAGAAGGCAGCAGGGCAACAGATGAGGGGTAGCAACAGCAAAGCATCAACATCGCAGAGGATGCTTCAGGGTCAGAGCAGTATGCATCAGGAAAATTTCTAGAACACTTTATTTGCTAAGAGGGAGTGTTGATTTTTGAAACATCAAAAAATGATCTAAGTCTTAAATTTGGTGAGGATGCTTAGACACCAATATTCCAAAGAACCCAGAAATCGTTTGTGGAAATTCCACTTGGTTCATGTTTTATTAAAATAATTAATTTTTTTAATGGAAACTCTAAGTCTAAACTTAGAGAAATTAAATAATTAATGGGTATTAATAAAATAGAGTGTGAATATTCTAGATAACAAGGATCAAGTCAAGTTTTAATCTTAGCCATTGATTGGAATTCTAATATTGGACATTGATTCATCAATGAGAAGACTGTAAAAGAAGTCTTGAGGGTCATTTGGAAAGTAAGCCAGGGAAACATTCAGCAACCCGAGGGAAGTCGATTCTGAAGGAAGAGAATTTGATTTCAGAGGGATATTTGCAAGGTGGAGGAAGCAGAGGGCATCAGTAGTGTCAAGGCTCAAGGAAAGAAGGACGCAGAAGGCCATAGAGGCATCACTCAGGAGCACCGCAGAGGCCTCACGTGAAATTGTCCAAAAATAAATGTGTCATTTTGATTGGTTCTTGTGCTTACATTTTACTGTTCTTTTATCTATATGTACTTGAGTGATAATTGCAGTAGTACTTATTTCGAAATTTACTATAATGGTTTTGTAAATAAATTATTACGTAAGTAGGAGAAATAAATCTATAATTGCAGTAGAAATTTAGAATTGATTTTTTTGCAGCTTCAAAGCCATATAGGGCTTTATTGAGTTTGCGGGCATGAGACTCCTTGCTATTTACTTCGAAAACTTTGGGTTGTTCGATGTATACTTCCTCAGTTGATTTTTGGGGTAGCATCGGATGTGCTCTAGCTCTGAAATTTTGTGGAGGGGCTAGGACACATGAGATCTCCAAGACCCAAAAATAGTTTGGAAAAACTCCACCCAAAGCTTAAGTTATTCAAATAATTAATTATTTTAATGGGGACCCTAAAGTCTAAACTTAGGGAAATTAAATAATTAAAGTGAATTGATTTAACATGTGGCTAATAATGTTCTAAGTGACGAAGATCAAGTCTTTTATAATCTTAGTCGTTAATTAGAGATTAGATCACGATCGTTGCCATGGCTGGAAGAGAAGTTCATTTTTCTTCAGGAGTTGATGGTGGGGCATTGTTTCTGTTGGTGCACAACAATGTCTAGTGGGGTTGTGGCAAAGTAGAGGGAAGCAGTTCCTCAGGAGACTTCTTGCCAAGAATTCTAGATCCAATGTTGATCAACAACAAAGAGTGATCAGAGAGGATTGGTTCGACATCAGTTGGCAGAAGGATTTCCGTAAAGGAAATCGAGTCTCATGGGAGCTTGTTCCTTAGAGGGTTTCTAGCGCCAAAGAAACCCAAATCCGAGTTTTTGCTGGCACTGCAGCAAAAGAGGGAAAAGAGAAACAATTCGAATTTTTTTGAGCAGAGATGGTTGCACATGGACTGACGAATCAAGATGATTTGGATGGAGCTTCCAACTTTGTCATCTGGAAGGCCAAGATCCTGTCACTTTTGGATTACCATCGCATCAAGGATCATGTCTTGCATGCAGTTGTTGTTCCTGTTGATGTTGATCCACTCAAGAAGTACGAGGAGGCTCAAGCGAAGGAAAAATTCTTGATCATGGACGAAGTCAAGGATCATGTGATCCCACATATTGTCGAGAAGAACACGGCAAGGAAAATGTTGACTTCCTTGACCTTGATGTACAAGGGAACCTCCATCTAGTGGAGGATGTTGCTTGAGAATTATTTGAGACTGTTTTAGATGTAGAAGGGAGAAGATATCCATGATCAACTGGCTTCCGTAGGGGCTACACCAAATGATGGACTTATAGTTGGGACTGCCCTGAATGCAATCACGAAAGACTGGGAAACCTTTGTCCAAGGTATTTAGGGTGGAGCAATTCTTCCAAAATGGGAGGATATGTGGCAGCTCTTCGGCAAGAAGAGATCATAAGGTTGACCAAGGCGGGAAGCAGCAATACGAGGGTCAAGATTAAGAAGGAGGAAGAGGAAGATGCAACTCTCGCATCTAAGGGACAGCATGGGAAGCAAACAAGGAAGAAAAATAACCTCTCGAGGGTTAGATGATTCAGGTGTGGTGAATTGGGACATTTCGCCATACAATGCCCTCAGAAGAAGAAGGGCAAAGAAGATTTTGATTCAAAGGTTGTTGCAACAAAGGACGATGATGGGGATGATGACGATGTTTCCATGAGTGCTCACGTGCCTCGAGAGAAGAGGTGGAGCGATATTGATATGTTGTTCTTTCGAACTATAGTGACAGGGCAGGATCCTTGAGGTTCCCAAACTCTTGGATAACATATGAGCTTCAGGATACCTTAATGACAGTAGCAATATTCCTTGAGTCAGTTGGTGTGACGAGGATGGAGAAACAATGCCAGAGCTACGACACTGAAGACTGAAGCAGCGCAGAGTAGAGGCAATAACAACGCAGTGGTTGATGGACTTCAACAACGCAGTTCTTACATAGTGTAGAGTAGCAACAGCGCAAAGCATCAGAGGGTCGGCACAAAATTAGCATCAGAGGGTTGGCGCAAAATTAGCAGCAGAGGGAGCTTCATCATCGAGATGCATTCAGACTGACTTGTATGTCAATTTTTTTGGTGGATTTTCAGTTTCTTAACTATTAGTAATTGAGTTGCAGTGCAACAGTTAGAAGTGGCAGTGATATGGGCAACATGATGCAACATTTGAGAGGGAGCTGCAATACAGATGAGGCAGTGACAAGTGGCAGAGTGGCAGAGTCATGCGTAGCAGTACAATGCGTTGAGCCGCAATGGAGGAGGGGCAACAACCGAGCATCAGCAGGACCCAATGTCATGGATCGCGTGGTCATGTGGATGATTTTGTCACCCTCCTAGAGATAGTCTAGAGTTTCCATAGACCAGTGCCTAGGACATCTTAATATAGAAAGGAGCCCTTTATAGTTTGGGTTGTCAGTCCAAGAACTCACTTACTATCTCTTGTTTGAACAAGGAAATTAGTTTTGAATGGGACCAATCTCTCTTGCTGGTACAAAGACAAGAAATGGGTTGTAGGACATCTATTAAAACCCTAATATAAAGGCATCACTGGGATGCTTAAGAGATAGCTTACCGTAAAGAGGGCCAGCTCGTATAATATATCACAGTAAACGTATATCGTATGATGAGTGCAAGAAGAAACATAAAGAAGATATTAGTTAACATGAGACTGATACCCAGATACACAACAGAACCACATAAGGGCATATTAATTTATGAATCCTTATATGACAATGGCATTTTAAAAGCACCCTCCTCAAGTAACTAATATAGAAGAAAATATGGAAGAGATGAACATGGAACAGTATATCATGACTAGGCCTATTTAAAGCGCTTGACTAATTCCAGAAAGGGCACCAACAAGGATGAATCCTTATTGCAAACTAGTGAGCCACTCGCATTCTAGAACATGATACAAGAAGATAAATAGCATGAAATGAGATATTGTATTAACACATAAGAGAAATTACATACTGTGAGATACCAAAGACCAGAATCCTCATTACAGTTATAACTCCTCCTCACTGAGACCCTACGGGCTCTGAACCTTCATACAGAAATATTACAAGATGTATACCGTGAGCCTTTCACCGTACGCTCTGTCGATAAATATGGAACCCTTTCCAATGTCTTTTGGAGCTTTTATGGGGAAATATAGAGGATTCTAGAGGAGGAGGTAGATGAAGCACATTTAATGACTCAGTTTGAACCAAAATGGCGAAAAATTCGCCTCCCTATGAATGACTGACTATAATTAAATGTACTTTACAATCTGTATTCAGAAATAAATGCTGGGAGATTAAAATCTCCTTATATACATGACACAAGTAATAAAATATTTACTATGTGTTGCCTTCGACTGAGGGAAAATCTGTTGCCGTAAGAGATTTGAAATAATCTGCATTTCTGTACTGTACTCTCGGCCCTTGGCTTTAGATTTGAGTCCTGGATCTTTAATGCAGGGCAAATTTCTCTGGAGGGTTCTGTGAATGCATTTCTTTGTCTTCTTTAATGGTGGTCATTTCACGCACTTGCCCTCAGCCTCTTTCATTAAATTTCACCCACAGGAAATCGTCTTTTATGGGCCCCAAACCTTTGTAACAGCGGCAGCAGATCAAAACGCCCTCCTGTTATATTGAATTCTGCAAAACCCACAAAATATTAGATAAATCGACACAGATGGAGGCGGGGATGATGGAGGTGGAGATGAAGATGACACTGCGGTCATGGATAGGAGACAGAAACAGGCAGGGTGGCGGGAGGAAAATCATGGAGGTGTTGATAAATAGACGCGCTGTGGGTTTTATACATAACACGGTCTGGATGAGATGAATAACAACAAACGCGAATAAAAACACATAGACGAACACAAATATATATATAACGGGGGAAAATATCTCGGACGTACGGGGGTGAACACGTGGGAGTATGGGGGGGACAAGCAGGAGGACGACGTGGCTGAGTTAACGAGCGGAAGTGGGTGAGAGCGACATGGTGGCGGGCCATAGGACAATGCAGAAATATGTTAATGAGCGAGCATTTCTGGTACACCTCCGCCGTTGGATGGAAATCGGGAGATCCAACGGTTCACATGAATTCCGCTGCCCGGCCCTAGTACAGTCTTTAATGCGCGGGAGAAAAACGGTTTCCCACCCGTACTGAGGACACGCGGCAGAAGATTTGTGGCATCGCTGCCCCTGCGGTAAATACCATCGCGTTGACGAGAGTGGTGCGGGGGTATACTGCTGGTTTCTTGCGTGCGGGGTACATATGTGGGGGCCACCATATAAAAAGGTGTCCGCTCCGTTGATTTGGATTGGATTGAACGGTTGATATTGCCCCCCGAAAACTTTATGACGGAGCTCTTTTTCTTATAGCCTGCGGTTCTCGGGCTCGGGTCGTATGACAGCAATGGGGGGAGGGGCTTAGGACTTGGGGGCTTCGGCCCAATATATTTAAATTGCGGGCTTTTATCATTGGGACAGTGTATTTTCGGAGTGGAAAAGGTGGCGATAAGCACGACATGGAGATTTTGATCGCGAAGGATGTTTGCAGCAAATTTTAATGGGACCGATGGTCAAAATTTAAATGGAAGGGGAAATATGTACAACATCGGCTCCATCTGGGGACGACATGATCGTCCTCGGGCATGTCGAGAACACACAGACCATTCAATATTTCACTCTGCTACTTAATTTCCTCTGCGCCCCCGCTTCAGATAATTATCAGCATTCTTTTCCTTTATAAAAATAAAAGCCAAAACAAACTATATACAATATATACAATCAGGCATTCCCAGCCTAGGTCAGAATTGAAAATACGGTTTGAGGAATTGGCCATTCACGGGGGCATCGAGCAAATCACCCTGTAAATTTTCTAAAGAAAAGGTATTGTTTCTTCCCAACTTCACTATTTTGAATGGCCCAAACCACAGCGGATCAAACTTAGCATGCTTCCCCTTTTCTGCTCTGCGAACATCCCATCTGAGAACCAGGTCCCCAATTTGAAACTTTCTATACTTTGCATGCTGATCAAATACATTTTTCATTTTCTCCTGGTATTCTATCAATTTTTGGTTCACCTGGTTCCGTGTTTCCTCCAATTCAACCAATTGATTTATCCTTCTGATCGTATCATCTGGTTCTTCCTGGTTTTCCTGCATAAAACGTGCCACAGGCAGTGCCAATTGCATAGGAAACACGACTGCTCTTCCATATACCAACTCATATGGGGATTTCCCTGTTGCTCTTTTGCTGGTTATTCTATTTGCCCATAGAGAAAATTTCAATTGAGAGTCCCAATTCTTCTGATTCTCACTTATTGTTTTCTTCAGTGCTCTCACCAGGGTTTTATTAGATGACTCAGCTAGACCATTTCCCCGGGGATAGTAGGCTATGGAGTGAGTCAATGTAATGTTATACCTTTGGCAGAATTTTACGAACCTGGCAGACTTAAAAGCCTGTGCATTGTCCGTTACAATTCTGGCAGGACAACCAAACCTAGATATGATATTGTCCTCTATAAACTTCATTATTACAGCATCTGTAGCATTTCTGGTAGGTATGGCTTCCACCCATTTCGTGAAATAGTCTGTGGCTGTCAATATCCATTTATGTTGGCCACTTGATGGGGGATGTATCTCACCTATGAAATCCAATCCCCATTTCTGAAATGGTTCATTTACATGAATAGGGATCAAGGGCAATGCTGCTAATTTCTGCCTTTCCGCAAATCTTTGGCATTTGTCGCATGATCTAACCCAAGCAAAAGTGTCTGAATATAATTTTGGCCAGTAGAAACCAGCCTTCAGGATTTTATGAGTGGTAGCCCTCCAGCTGTAATGTCCTCCACATATCCCCTCATGAAATTATGTCATTACATTTTGCACTTCATTTTCTGTGAGACATAAAAGTAATATGCCTAGGGGGTCTCTCCAATAGAGCTGCCCGTTGGCAATTGCATATTTCTGAGATTTCATCCTTACAGCTCTGTATTTCACCTTGTCACATCCTGGAGGGCAGCTAAGTGTTAACAAATATTCAACTATTTGCTTATACCAAGGACTAGTTAGGTATTTCACATGTATCTTTTGAGTAGCCATCTCTAGTCCATGCTGCTCTTCTTCTTTTTCTGATTCTTCATTTGCTATCACAGACAGATTAATGCCCAAAGCTTGATGATTTGATTCAGATAACATCTTGGCAAGTCCCTGTCCTTTCACCAACTTAGTAGGCCTTATATCCAAATCATACTCTTGGATTTTTGCAATCCATCTTCCCCTTCTACCTTCGCTGTCTCCCTGAACCAGAATGTCTTTGACAACTGCTGTGGGGACATATGCAGTAATATGAGATTGCAAAACATACACTCTAAAGGCTTTAAGGGACTTCACCAGGGCATATGCCTGCTTCTCCAATATATTATATTTCAATTCAGCATCATAAAGCACTTGACTGAAGAAAGCTATAGGCTGTTCATATCCCTCTTCATTTTTCTGCAATAACACTCCAGCAACTGTGTGAGGCGAAGCAAATGAAAATATCATAAATGGCTTGTTGTAATCTGGTCCGGCTAACACTGGAGCTTCAGCGAATTCCTGTTTTATTCTTGTGAATGCATCTCTAGACTCCTGGGACCATTTTACTTCATTTTCCTTTTTCAACATATTGGTTATGTGCCTAACTATCTCTGCATAGTTAGGAATAAATCTTCTCAAGAAATTAATTCGGCCTAAAAATACCTGTACTTATTTCTTATTTCTTGGCAAAGGAATGTTGTTTATCACTTCAACTCTCTTAGGGTCAATTTTCACACCATCTTTAGTCACAATGTGCCCTAAGAGTTTTCCCTCATCTAATGCAAACAAAGATTTTTGAGGGTTAAGAGAAAGGCCATACCTTCTGCATTTTTCAAAAGTTCTTCTTAAATGCTCAATATGCTCATCATCATTCTTTGAAAACACTGTGATATCGTCAAGGTACACCACCAAGAACTTGTCCTGTTCTCCGACAAAGGCTATGTCCATTTCCCTCTGAAAAGTAGCTCCTGCATTAATTAATCCAAATGGCATCCTAGCATACATAAAGGTTCCCCATGGTGTAGTGAATGCAGTTTTCTTCTGATCTTCTGGGAAAACAGCCACCTGATTATAACCAGAAAATCCATCCATCATTGACATTCTGGATGCTCCCACTACTTTCTGCAGAATGTGGTCCATTTTAGGCAGTGGATAATTATCTTTTAATGATGCTCTGTTTAAATTCCTGAAGTCTACACACAGCCTTATTTCTCCATTCTTCTTTCGAATAGGAACAAGGTTCGCTATCCATTCTGAGTACCTCAAAGGCACAATTATTTTGGGCCTTCAGTAACTTCTTGACTTCCTTTTCAATAGAGGGAAGCAGCAGAGGATTGATCTGTCTGAGCTTCTGCTTATAAGGCTTTGCGTCTTCCCTCAAAGGAATCTTGTGTTGCATTATACTAACATCAAAGGTTTTTAGGTCCTCATAGGACCAAGCAAATACATCTTTGTAAGATTGAAACAACTTCAAATACTTTTCTTTGTATTCTTCTGGGACTCTTTTAGATAATTTAACAATTTTGGGATCAGCATGAGTACCCAGATTCAAACCTTCCACTTGATCTTCTTCTGTCACTCTGCTTGGCTGCATTGGTACATCATCTTTATTAAATAATCTTTCTAGAGGTACCAGGCCTCTAGGTATAATATTACCTTTCAACTGCAGCATTCTGTTTCCTGCTATCTTTTCTTCCCATTTGTTTTATGCAATATTTTCAACTTCTTCCTCTTCATTATCATCAATCTCCATATTGGAGAATTCTCCCACAGTCTCCATAAATATTTTCATCTGTTCATCATCTTCGAATACCTGCCAATGCTTTATATTATCTGGAATGGATGGTCTGTACCGTACCTCCACTTCATATCTTAGAAGCGGATTCTGAGGAGGACGGAAAGTACTGGCAGCTACAGCAAGAGAGTCTGCTACTCTGTTTTGCTCCCGGGGCATGAACTGTATGTTAAACGCTGAGAAGAAGTTTTCTATCATGTCCCATACTTCATTTCTATATGCTCTGAGCCGAGGGTGTTTAGTTTGACATTCATTTTTGATCTGCCTCACTACCAGCTCAGAGTCTCCAAACACTTTCAGACACTGGATGCCCATGTTTCTAGCTGTTTGCAGTCCCAATAATAGTGCTTCATATTCAACTACATTTTTTGTAGCCTCATACTCCAATTTAAAAGACAGTGGCACCCATTTCCCTGTAGGAGAAATCAACAATACCCCAGCTCCATTGCCTTCTCTTGAATTAGCTCCATCAAAATGCAAAGTCCAAATTTCTGATTCCTGATCTTCTTTAGGTTGCTCAACTTGGATCTGACCAAAAAGGGGCTCATGTGCATAATTTTGATTTTCTTCTAACATCAAACATGAAAAGTCTCCCTCTTTGTTATAAACTGGAGAATTTTCTGAGCAGTCAGCCTTAGTTACCATCTTGACAAATCTAGTCTCCCTGTATAACCTCCTTTCTTGACCTCCAAAGACTGGGACAGTAGCATATGTTAAATCCAATTTGATTGATCCCCCAATCTTGGTACCCCAGGACCTTGACAGCAGCATGCCAAAGCGAGCTGGGATATCAACAACCACAATGTCCATGACCACACTCTTTGCTGGGATTTGAGCCAAATTGACCACTAAATCTTTAATCATTCCCAAGCATTTAACCCTTTTAGAATCAAATGAATATAAATCTTTATATGGTCTTGTAATTTGCAGCCCTAGTTGCTCCATGACAGAGAGAGGCATAAGATTATGGGAAGCCCCATAATCTAACATACAATTGTGTAGCAGCAGGTCATGAATGACTAGAGACACATAAAAGGGCGGAGTAGAAGGATCTATCTCCTCGACGTGTGGGCCAAAGACTACCATGGGTCTTTCTTCTTGAAGATTTAAGCTATCAGGTGCAATTGGTATTTCAGGAGGAAGCATAAAGGAGGTAACTTGAGACTGATATACAGGTCGTTTCAATAACTCAGTCAGGGGGACAGGAATCTTAATCTTCTCAAGTTCTTTTTGCAAATTGAAAGCAGATGGGAGCTTTTCTGTCACAATTTCTTTCGACTCCTTATTTTCAACTGAAGACTTGACTTCTTTTGACACTGGCTCAGCATTAGGAGGACTGACTATTTTAGAAGAAGAGGGAATCTGATCATTAGACTGCAAGGGGTTATTTAGAAGATTCTTACCTTTTTCTATGCATCTCTTTGTTGCTGATTCCTTCTGAGTAGATGCTTCTTTCTGAGGTGGTTCTTCTTCTTTCTCTTGAGTTCTGGTCCTCTTCCTTGAGGATCTGAGATCATATTTGACGTTGAATTGTGCTTCCATGAAATCAGCAAATTGCTTGCAGTAATGGTCAATCTCTGCTTCTTCGTCTTCTTCTTGCAGGGGGCACTCCATATCACCATTATTTGAAAAGGCCAGATTGGAATCCTCTAATCCATAAGCTGCATCTCCAGTGGAGTCATCTGCTGGTCCTTCCAGGTAGAAGGGATGAGGTACCTGATCTTGTTGTTCCTTTGTCTCTCTCGGCAATATCTGGAGGGGTGGTCTCTTATACTGGGGATTATATCCTCTGTTTGGAGCATTGTAATAGTTCTTGGGAGCTGAATTTTTAGCTTCCAGCTCCATCTTGACCATCTTCTTTATCATCTTGCTTATCTCATCCATTTTATCTGAATCCTTTTCTTGATTAGAGGTAGAAACCTCTTCTTTGCCTTTTCTTCTAGTTTCCTGTTCAATTTTTCCTTTTAACTTCCCAGTGGCAGCAAAATTTGCCTCCAACTCTAGAGCATCTGTCTGAGCATCATCCAGGGTGACAGGCATTGTTTCCCGCAGAGAGAAACCGAAATTAGAGTCAAAAGATGCTATGAAAACAACTTTGGCAGCAGCTTGGTGAGGTTTCATATCAGCAGGAAGGTTCAGATATAATTTATTAAACCTTTTGATAAATTCTGCCACCCCCTCGTTATGTTTCTTCTTTAGCGTATTGAATTCAACGAGGCACTACCCGTGATCTTTCTTTTCTCCTCACTTCCTGAGAAAAGCATTCTCCATCTGGTCCCAGGTGGTGATTGAATGGTTTGCCAATGTCTTGAACCATTTTCTGGCTTCACCTTCCAAGGATTGCACAAATAACCTCAGGACCACATCCAAATGTTCAACATTTAAGTTCTCTGCAAAAGAGCAGAAGGTCTCGAGGTGCTTCTGAGCATCAACTTCATTCTCACCATTAAATCTTGGCAAAATCTTCAAGTAATCCTGTGGCATATCATTTAGCACTTGGGGCAAGGCCAGAGGAGCATATTTATTTAATAGAAAAGTAGGAACATTGGCCATTGGGGGAGGCGGGGGTTGCACAACAATTTGAGATACAGATGAAGGGAGAGGAGTAGGAGGAAGCGGAGTATGAATAACAATGGGAATATATTGCATAGAAGCCTGAGGTGTAGATGGGAATAACTCACGGTTAACAACAGCTACTTCTGTGACCTCTTTAATTTCTTCAGCCTCGGAAGCAGAATAAGGATCTTCTTCAATCCAGGCACTTTCCCTACGTGGAGTTTCTGAGTAAAACTCGGGATTTTCTGTTCTAACTTCTTGAGAAGAAGAGGGCGGATGATCTTCAACGGAATATTCAGGGTTTTCAAAACGAACTGACTTCTTCTCTTTCCAAACTCTTTTATGAATGATCTTCTCCGGGTCAGACACAGGGGTTTTCGGCTGTGAGGTATCTGACCTCAAATGGGGCTTCCGGGAAGCCAGGACTTCCAATAAAATTTATCAAATAAAGACCAGTGGAGTCGCCAAGGTGAGAAATCTGCAACTCTTCACCTCTCTGTGCTCACCTGATTAGAGAGTGAATATGAGATGTTGAACCCAGGGAAATAGATATTCTTGAATTCGTTCCCCGGCAACGGCGCCAGAAAGATGTTGTGGATGATTTTGTCACCCTCCTAGAGACAGCCTAGAGTTGCCATAGACCAGTGCCTAGGACATCTTAATATAGCAAGGAGCCCTTTATAGTTTGGGTTGTCAGTCCAAGAGCTCACTTACTATCTCTTGTTTGAACAAGGAAATTAGTTTTGAATGGGACCAATCTCTCTCAGAAGCTGGTACAAAGACAAGAAAAATGTAGGGACATCAAGTAAAACTCCAATATAAAGGCATCAGACAGTTAAGAGACCACTTACTGTAAAGAGGGCCGATTCAGATAATATATCACATAAATCAAATATCAGATGATGAGTGCAGTGAGGAAACATAAGAAGATATTAGCTGGCATGAGACTGATACCCAGATACACAACAGAACCACATAAGGGCGCACCAATTTACGAATCCTTATATGACAATGGCGTTTTAAAAGCACCCTCCTCAAGCAACTAATATAGCAAAAAATATGGAAAGAGTGAACATGAAACAATATACCATGACTAGGCCTATTTAAAGCGCTTGACTAATTCCAGAAAGGGCATCAACAAGGATGAATCCTTACTGCAAACTAGTGAGCCACTCGCATTCTAGAACATGATACAAGAAGACAAATAGCATGAAAGAGATATTGTATTAACACATAACAGAAATTACATACTATGAGATACTAGAGACCAGAATCCTCATTACAGTCATAACCCCTCCTCACTGAGACCCTACGGGCTCTGAAGCTTCATACAGAAGATATTACATGATGTATACGAGAGCCTTTTCACTGCACAGTCTGCTGATAGAAATCTGGAACCCTTACAATGTCTTATTTCTGAGTATTTATAGAACAGATCGAAGATTCTAGAGGAGGAGGTAGATGAAGTACATTTAATGACTCAACTTGAACCAAAATGGCGGAAAACATTCGCGCCCTCCCTATGAATGACTGACTATAATTAAATGTACTTTACAATCTGTATTCAGAAATAAATGCTGGGAGATTAAAATCTCCTTATATACATGACACAACTAATAAAATATTTACTATGTGTTGCCTTCGACTGAGGGAAAATCTGTTGCCGTAAGAGATTTGAAATAATCTACATTTCTGTACTGTACTCTCGGCCCTTGGCTTTAGATTTGAGTCCTGGATCTTTAATGCAGGGCGAATTTCTCTGGAGGGTTCTGTGAATGCATTTCTTTGTCTTCTTTAATGGTGGTCATTTCACGCACCTGTCCTCAGCCTCTTTCATTAAATTTCACCCACAGGAAATCGTATTTTATGGGCCCCAAACCTTTGTAACAGTGGCAGCGGATCAAAACTCCCTCCTGTTATATTGAATCCTGCGAAACCCACAAAATATTAGATAAACCGACACAGATGGAGGCGGGGATGATGGAGGTGGAGATGAAGATGACACTGCGGTCATGGATAGGAGATGGAAACAGGCAGGGTGGCGGGAGGAAAATCATGGAGGTGTTGATAAATAGACGCGCTGTGGGTTTTATACATAACACGGTCTGGACGAGATGAATAACAACAAACGCAAATAAAAACACATAGACGAACACAAATATATATATAACGGGGGAAAATATCTCGCACGTATGGGGGTGAACATGTGGGAGTACGGGGGGGAAAAGCAGGAGGACGACGTGGCAGAGTTAACGAGCGGAAGTGGGTGAGAGCGACACGGTGGCGGGCCATAGGAAAATGCAGACATATGTTAATGAGCGAGCATTTCTGGTACACCTCCGCCGTTGGATGGAAATCGGGAGATCCAACGGTTCACATGAATTCCGTTGCCCGGCCCTGGTACAATCTTTAACGCGCAGGAGAAAAATGGTTTCCCACCCGTACTGAGGACACGCGGCAGAATATTTGTGGCATCGCTGCCCCTGCGGTAAATACCACCGCGTTGACGAGAGTGGTGCGGGGGTATACTGCTGGTTTCTTGCGTGCGGGGTACATATGTGGGGGCCGCCATATAAAAAGGTGTCCGCTCCGTTGATTTGGATTGGATTGAACGGTTGATATTGCCCCCAGAAAACTTTATGACGGAGCTCTTTTTCTTATAGCCTGTGGTTCTCGGGCTCGGGTCGTATGACAGCAACGAGGGGAGGGGCTTAGAACTTGGGGGCTTCGGCCCAATATATTTAAATTGCGGGCTTTTATCATCGGGACAGTGTATTTTCGGAGCGGAAAAGGTGGCGATAAGCACGACATGGAGATTTTGATCGCGAAGGATGTTTGAAAAGAAATTTTAATGGGACCGATGTGGTCAAAATTTAATGGAAGGGGAAATATGTACAACAAGGCAATGCTTATGGTATTGAAGTATTGTTAGAGCACATTCCTCGCTAAGAGGGAGTGTTTATTTTTGGGGTAGCATCGTATGTGTTCTAGCTCCGAAATTTTGTAGAGGGACTAGGACACAATAGATCTCCAAGACCCAGAAAGCGTTTGGAAAAAATCCACTTGGAGCTTAAGTTATTCAAATAATTAGCTATTTTAATGGGGACCCTAAGTCTAAACTTAGGGAAATTAAATAATTAAAGTGAATTAATTTAACATGTGGGTAATAATGTTCTAAGTGACCAAGATCAATTCTTTTCTAATCTTAGTCGTCGATTAGAGATTATATCACGAGATTGATTCATCAACAAGAAAAGTATTAAAGGAAGGCATGGGGTCAGTTGGAGAACACACAGAGAGACTGAATTTAGCGATCGAATTCTTCTGATGAAGTAGTGCTCGGACGAAGATCAGATCTGAGTAATTCAGTGTAGTGAGGTGCAGTTCGACAGCAGGATTTTCATCCAAGGCCGAGAATACAATATCAGAGAGGCAGATCAACACCATGAGGGACATCGCAGCTCAGAGAGGGTGACGCAGAGCCAACAGGGCTCATGTAGGAGTGACGCAAAGCCAGAGAGGGTAACGTAGTCACTTGAGCAGTTGCGCTGGGGTTTCTATGGGGCAGATCGGGCAGCCATTCAACAGATAAATTTCTGAGATGGGAAGGCTCACAGGTAGGGTGACACAACCACTAGGATAGGTGATGCAGTGTCAACGCAGAGCTAGTTGCAGCCACTATTGCGCAACACTAGGGACTGCGCAGTCACCTGTGGGGTTTCTTCATTCTGTCGTTGGATCCGTCAAAATATATGTCTCCGGATACATGTACTTTTGCCGAGGATTTTATCTGTTGGATGAGATGGATTTGGCACCCTAGATTGTATTCAGAAATCTGCATAATAATATAAACCCTCAGAATCAGGGACATTTGTTCGAAAAATTTGTGTCCTTTGTCTGGTTGTTCCTCTTATTTTTCATTACTTGATCTATATAATTGTGTAGGTTGCAGCATGTTTGAATTAGTATTTTTACTGAATATTCAAAAAAATAACTTGTAATTTAAATAAGGCAAGTAGGTAATGCAAATCATATTTACTCAATAGGATTTCTAGTGTAGATTCAGAAATTTACACTTCATCATCAATGGCCCTATCTAGAAATGCAGTCTTCACATCCATTTGATGGATATTCCAACCCATTGTAGCAACCAATGAAACCAAAGATCTAATGGTAGTATACCTTGTTGTAGGTGCAAAGGTTTCTTCATAATCTATTCTTTCCTTTTGAGAGAATCACCTTGCAACGAACCTTGCTTTGTAGTTGTCTATGCTTCCATCAACAACATGCTTGATTTTGGATATCCATTTGGATGTGACAATTGATTTGTCACTATGTCTAGGAATGATTTCCCAAACCCCATTCTTCATAATGGATTGATATTCTTCCTGCATCAACTTCTTCCAAACTTTTTGTTAAGCAACCTCTTCGAATGTAGATGGTTCAGCTTGAATTAGCTTTGTCATATATGCAACATATCCAGAGTATCTTTCAGTATTTTACTTTCTATGAAGGTTCCTATTGCAGCTTAATGTCCTTCGGCATCTTGTCGTGTATATTTAACCAATTTGGCCTTTTCCTTGTGGTTGGGATGATCACAGGTTCAATAGGCTCACTTGGTACTTCTTCTTCTTCTTGATTTGTAGTAGGGTTTTCATGGTGTGTTTCTTCTTCTTCGAATATAGGAGATTCTTCATCATCGAAGTCTATGGGGATATCTTTGGATTTCTTGTAGCTTAGCTCTCATCAAATATGGCATCTCGGCTTAATTCGATATGCCTTCTTTCCTTGATGTATATTATATATTCCTTTGAGGAGAGACTATATCCAATGAATATTCCTTTGATGCTAGTAGAGTTCAGCTTCTTTCTCTTGTCTTTTGGAACATGGATGTAGGCAGGGCTTCCAAAGTTTTAGAGGTGATCCACACTCGGATTCTTTTCTCTAAATTCTTCTCTGGGAGTTATATTATTTAGACTACTATAGGAAATTATATTTTAAATATACATAGTTGTCATGGCTGCTTATCCCCATAAGGATTTTGGTAGGTCTTGGTCAAGGATCATTGTTTTAATTTCTTCTTCAATAGACCTATTCTTCCTTTCAACAACTCCATCTTGTTCGAGATGGTAGCGAACAATGAGCTCCCTCTTAATTCCTGCTTCCTTACAATATGCAATCAATTCCTTGGAAGTGTATTCTCCACCATTATCGGATCTTAGAGTCTTTATCTTTCTTTCAGTGAGGTTTTCCACTTTAGCTCAAAACTCCTTAAATTTCTCAAATACTTCGTCCTTTTTCTTGAGAAGTTAGATCCATGTCTTTCTAGAATGATCATCTATGAATGCCACATAATAGATATGACCTCCAAGAGATTTTTCAGACATGGGCCCACACACATCAGAGTGAATAAGATCCAAAATTTATTTGGACCTATATTCACTATTTGGAAATGGCTTTCTTGTATGCTTTCCCAAATAGCATCCCTTGCACACACATTCAGGGTATTCCTTTATATTGGGGATGCCATTAACCAATTGATTAAGAGTGGGAATAAGCTTATAGTGTAGATGACCATACCTCCTACGCCAAAGCTCAATAGCACTAATTTCCATATGAACCAAATCTTGAGAAGATGGAGTAGTGACCCTATACAAACTTTCTTCACAAACTCCAATAACTCTAGTTTTTCCAATTCTAGAGCCTTTGTCCCAAACCAATACTTTTCCATCAACAAAATCAATTATTTCTCCTTTATCTTATAAACAGGGAAGAGAAAACAAATTATTTTTCAAACATGGAGCATATAGTATGTTGTTGAGGTGCAGCTTCGATCCACTTTCCAATTCCAACGATGTTGATCCCAGGCCTTTAACAACATAGCTTTTGTTATCACCCAATTCCACTGCGTGAGAAGATGACTCCCTTTATAGTGTATGTAATTGTTTACTTTATTTTTTCATGTGTCTTGATGGTCCATTATCAATGATACATGCATTGTTATCATGAAGAGATCATGTAAGGGTAGCCAAAAATCCTTGGCTTTTGACTTTGATGAATAAGTAATGGATTACCTTCTTGATCCATCTTCCAACAGTGTTGATACCCATTCTTATATAGCTTATGAATGAGGGAGAATCAATGATCAAACCCTTTGAGCCAACAAAGTGATATTTTTCCTTTCCTGACCTTAGCTCTAAAACCATGTTGAGAAATCAAAGCAAGTAGATTAGGGTTTGATTTCTCTTTTTTGATAATTACTTGTGAATTATGTCGGCTTCTTTTATTTCTTTATTAGATTAAATTTTCATCAAGCAAATCCCAAAGTGTGTATGCACAAAGACCACAAGAACACAAGAGACAAGATGTAGGCATTGTGTCAGGGAAAAACCCCTTTCTTAGGGGAAAACCCAGTCAAAATTTTCTTCCTTCAATAGTCTTATTTGAGACTCTTCACCCTAGACATAGACCTAACCTTCCCTCCACACCAAGTCAGCCTTCTAGATCTTCGACCTAGCAAGAGAAACAACTTTTCCTCCAGCAACTTCGACTAGGCAACAGTTCCAACAACAACAAACACTAAAAGACTTCAATCTCCCAAGAGAGCGCAAGAAATGCAGAGAAACCACCACCAAAACTTCGATTTTTCCTTCCTTTATCTTCTTGACCTAACTCGCACTCCTTTCGGCTTCCTTTTTCCACTTCGCACTATTTCCTATGCAGCAGTAGATATCGAATTGGCTTGAGAGGTGATGCTCCAAATGAATTCGATCACCTTCCTTTTGTACGCTGCAGGTGAAGTCGAATAGGTCCCTTTGAGGCCGACTTTATGTGGAGGTACTCTAAACCATTTTTTACTCAAATTTAAACCTAATTACATGATTCAAAAGCCCAAGATGGGTCAATATAAATTTGTAATGACTAACCTAGAAGTCCAAAATGTTTAAATATGACCCAAGCATGAAACCCATTCTTTAATAAGTCATTTAATAATAATATAAATTCCATTTAATGATAATATAAATTATTATTTTTTAATTCTTTTGATAAGTACAATAATTATAATTTATGAAGACCAAACCTAGTTACAATCTTCAACACTCCCTCTTAACTAGGGAGGTGTTCATAATATACAAATGGGCATCATATTTTCCCACCTCCCACTCACTTCATCCTCCATATAATTACATCCGCATTTGCTTTGGGAAATACTACATGAGTAATCATATTGATAGGTGGATTTATATTGATATGATGATATGATGTTTGCACTGGATTTATGGTTACACTTAGTATTAGTTTCGCACCCTATGCATGTTAGAGTAGGATGCATTGCATGCTAATTTTCTGCATTAGAAATAATCTCATATGATTTTTATCATGACATATTAGCTTCATTTTTATTTACTAGTTGATTTTATGGCCCGACATTAAGCATGGATGATCATAAGACACCGTGAAAAACATGTTGCCCCATGGGGTTAGTCATTGATATGTGCAGGTAATAGGTTTACAATGACCAAGATATTGTTGAAGTTCTTGTGACCTCCTGTTCGAGTAGCTTTTCCCACTTGTTTGAGAGTCACGTCCCAGTTGGAGCCAAATTTTACCTACCACTTCGTGGGTGATACCCTGGGAGAAATTGGTTCCTAGTTGGTAGCCCCTTGCAACCATCCCCAGAGCCAGCCATGTGGTCCCTCGCCCATTTGTATTGATCGTATGTTTGAAGGTGGACCTCCCGAACCCAAAGGTATGTCTTGTCATTTGGTAATTGAGAATTGGGTTTACTTATCATGGACACTTCTGGGCATGGATTAATGGGGGATCGGTGGAATGAGTAGGCTTAGTTTGTGCTTTTGTCCCCTTTACCTCTTTTAGATGTTACCCTTGGATTTTAGTCATGTGGGATCTCCTTTACTGACCATTCAGTTTTAGGGTGGTACTACTTGGGAAATCCCGACTTTGGTTGCATGGTACCGCTCCCTTATCCACATATATCACTCCCACTAACCACTATAGCCCCATTCATCATCTCTCGAACCTGGGTCCACATTTCCTCACTGGGTCCACATAGGGTTAGCCTCACCATTACCTTGCCCCCACCTTGGGTTAGGCTTAGAACGATGCCACAGAGGTTGACACAGTTGAAAAGAAAAAGTAAAGTCATAAATGGCCAATTCAATAGGAAAATGTATGACAAAGTGCAAAAGATGGTAAAGAAAATCATATTTAGCACTTGGGAAAAATCCAATGCATGAGCTCTACCCCATAACCATGGCCCTCACCGTGGTTCCATAGGCCTTAGATGAGCCTCCTTTGTCATTCAGGAATTCATCATGTCCCAACCCCTGGAGGGAAATGAACTGCGCTACCTAAAAGGGGGTATCCACTGTTATATCTTACACATCATGCTCTTATCCTTTGAGCCCTTAGCAGTTAATTAAAGAAAAATCATAAAGGAAAAATCCATATAAAGAAGGGTGGAAAATCAATGTCAGGGCACCTGATGTACCATGATTTCTCCCTCCTATACATTATATACCTAGGTGTGGGCTTCGCTTCTTCTAGCTACCCTTGTACCTCGATATGTGGCCTAGGATTGCCCCTCCCATTCCCTATTCCAGTCACCTCTTTATCACATGCCACCACCACTTGAGGGATGTACGTTGGACATACTATCCACTCTAAAGGTAGAAACGGCCTAATAAGTGTTGAAAATTGTAACTAGGTCGGTCTTCATGTTGACTATGTAATTATGTATATATGTAAAGAAGATGTCAAAGATAATGAAATGTATTCTTGGTGTACTTGCTTCATGGGTTTCATGAGCAAGATTTTATTATTATGTAGACAAACTTCTTCTTGATGTCTACTAGGCTTGAGTCTTCCAAGTATAGAAGTATAATTAAGTGTCATGTAATTATGCTCCAAAGAACTTGTCATGATAGAATGAAGAAATGACTCCTACATGAAGATCAAAGCTGCACTCTCAACGCCGGTATAAAAGTCCTCAATGTCAGCCTATAAACATAATTTAAATTCGGCCTACATAATGGTGAATGGTCAGCCTAAAACATAAGTATATATCATTATATATATCTAGACCTGCGGTTAATTTGAAGAACAAATTTTGCGGATTCCTCTGAAGTTTCGGTGAGGAATTACAGTCATACAGTTCAGATAATTTTGGATGAAGAACAACAATGATGAGTTCGGTCATCAAGTATTTCGGATCTCTGTTTTGGGGTGAATTACCACAATGATATTACAGTCATATTGCAGAAGACATAGTTTGTATGATCACCTAAAAAAGGCTCGAATGTTTAAAGCTGAGGAGCTCGATTTCAGTACAGGAATAGGTCTCAGACCTCTTTGAGATATATTCACTATCTCGGCATACCTTAGTGACATTACCTCTATCTCAAGATGATGTATCTCGGTACAGTGCTAAGGTCTCGGTGCTACTTGGTGATGTACTCAGTGCTACATTGAATATATGAAGAGCTTGGTGATGATGATCAGTACAGTTCGGTCCTATGTTGGTGACAGCAAGAAGATCTTGGTGTTGACATGTGTTGAAGAAGGACGAAGAAGTAAAAGGCATTCACAAACAGTCACTAATGAAAAGAGAAATCACCTAATTCAAATGCCCTAGATTTCTCAACAATAAGGTCCTTGGTTAACTCCCTTTGAAGCTTGGAGACATTAGCACATGCCAAAGCCCCACTATGAAAGGGCATGTTGAAAAGTGTAACTAGGTTCAGTCTTCATACTAGACATATGTAAATGTGATTTTATGTAATTGGTGTAAAGAAAACAAAAATGTGTTTTTTGTAATGCTTGTCTCATGGGTTTCATGAGTAAGGAATTTTATTTTTAGTGATGGCTCCCATTGTGAGCCTTTAGGATTGGTCATAAAGTCAAAGAGAGTCAATGTCATGTATGAAGGACCCTTCTTGGGCATGTTACATTTTGCATGAGTCATTAGATAAGTATAAATAGCCCTCCAAGACCAAGCAAAGTCTCCTCCTACAAGTCGACTTCAAAGAATAATAATATCTTCATAAAATGACACACGTTGGCTCACCACAGGCATCTCGGCCCTATTTTAGAGACAATTTGGTCAAGGTCTAAAGCTAAAAGGAAGTGTGAGGTTCATCAACAAGGTAGCCTATCACCAAGAGAAGGAAGGGAGAACACAACTGAGGTTATTTCTGATTTGTTCTAGGTGGACACTCTTCACACGTGCAAGGTATAGGGACTGCAAAATAAGACAAGTTATTAAAATTCAACCACAGAGAAAGTTAAGGTGATACTCAGGCTGTATTACGATAATAGAAGTTTTCATCTAGAGCGAAGGAATTCATAACATATAACCGAGTTAAGAGTTGAAGCTAGGTCTAAAATGTTAGAGGCCTGATTCAAGAAGCCGAGAAAGGAATCTGTGATCTGAAGGGAAGCTAAGAAAGGAATATGAGATCTTAAGGGAAGCCGAGAAATAGGAAAAATAAAATAGTTTTACAATCGTTGACTCAAGTAAGAAGAGGAAGCTTTGTGTCTAGGTCTTGGAGTGGAAAATAGGTCAAGGGTCTTGGTCTTTGTATTTGTCAATTGGAATATCTATAAGAAGAATTTGTTTGGGTTTTCCTCTCAAGTGGGAGAAGGTTTCAGCCCTGGCTGATAGCGTATATTCTATGTCTCTTGTCTCTTTATGGTTTATGCATTGGTATTTTTTTGATGAAGAAGAACACTAATAACCTAAGAAAGAGAAGATCCTAATCTAAGAAAGTAAAAATCATTCAAAAGAAGTTACTAATAGAAGAGAAATCACTTCATCTCGATGCCCTAGATTTCTCATCAAGGCATGCCATTATGAAGTGTCCACTTGTTGTCCAAGGTTTTTAAGCTCTTTACCCAATCGCTTAAATGACTTGTTGTGCTGGAGGGCTAGGGGACGCATTGGATCTTATGCAAGATTGCAGATGATGCCCATCATGGGTTTAGTCTCCCTATACAGGGTCCTAACTCTTCATAGGGCTACATTGACACATGTAGGGTGTGTGTAGAGAGCCATGGGCCTCCACAGCAGTAGAAAACACTCCATGGTTCCCCAGAGATTTTCAGAGATGGCTCGAGATCCACCTATTGGACAAGGAAGATGCACCTGGTACACCATGCCTAGTCGGCCCCATAGTTGTACCATACACTTAGCAAGTGACTCAAGACTTGTATGTTGGAGTGACATCATTCATTCCATCATCTGAGCCATTACAGATGGTCTACAGACATATTCGACTTACTTGGAGACCCATGAGGTTATTGGTGTGCCCCCACACCCACTAGGAGCACCATAGGTTTGTTGTTTGGAGAACAAGGGGCCACCCCCTTGTCCATCACTTGTGAGGGTCCTATTCATCGTTATGGCACCTATGGACCTCATTATGCCTCTTTAAGGGTCCTACGACATGCATAGTTTATTATTTGACCTCTTGAGAGGCTTATTATTTTATATGTGAGCTAGTTTGGTGGGTTTGTCACCAAAAGTTAATTACTTTGCACATTATTTTATTTTAGGAGCTAATGTAGGCCCAGATAGGTAACTCAAACTCTTAATTAGTGTATAAATAGGAGTGACTTGAATTCATTTTGGATCATCACTTGATTTGGATCATTCTCTCTCTTAAAGAGGAGGATGAATTGGAGCATGGATGAATTTTGATGTTTGGATTGGATTTTCTTATCTTGGAGTTTCTTTATTGGAAAGTGTATTGATGGTTGGATATATTCTCTTACATGTAAGTACGAAGTGGATGTTATTTTCTTTACGTTGTTGCATACATTGATCATGATATTTTCGTTATTTTAGGGCTAATTGTTGCATGCATTTATTGCTTCATTGTGGAATTATGTTTCTGTATAACATATCTCTATGTATGGGCCATGTTTGTTGAACAAAATTTCCTAGAGATCGAAGTTATCTTGACAAGCCATCTTCATTTGCAAACGGAGTACAAATTCTTTTAAGGTCACTTACTATTTCTGCCCTTATGTTGAACGAAGTTTCCCTTAGAGCCTCCTTGAGCTAGAAAGGAGATCCTTCTTCATAATTATCCTTAACTCCATATCCCCAAAAGGAATTAAGCAATGATCCATCATAAGGTGGTCACCTTAAAAGCTCTTTTTCACCTTTTCCCTCTCTTCAAGATCTAGCCATGCTAGGCCACCTAGGGCATCATTTTCTCGACAAAGTATGTAGAAATTTCTGAATCTTATATCTTATGCAGAAATTATCACTGTTAATTCGGTTATGCTCCTCCTACTTATACAAGTTATTAACTGAAAAAATTCAAGTTAAAATAAAAGCAAAACACATAACAAATCTCTACCAATTCAGATCTAAAATAAGCACATGCACACATTGACAAAGTGACATAGTTATTTATGGACAAATAGTCCTCGGAAAAACCCAAGGTGGGAAAACCGGTCTCTGGCTGTTGGAGGGTTCTATTATTAAGAATATTTCTGAATACAAAACTCTGGATTCTAGATATGGAAAACCCAACAGAGAAAACTCTAGATCTACAGCTCACTGGCTGATCTAGGGCCAAAACAATGACTAATCCACACCCTCAAACGGGAATTACAGAACTCATCCAAATCTAGGCCTAGAACCCCAACGCTGCCCCTGAAAGGCTCTGCATCAACCTCTGAAGCCCCTAAAAGCCTCTGTGTCAGCCTTGGATGGCCTCCAAACCCTCAACGTTGCTCCGGAAGGGACTGCATTACCCCAGAATGGGTGACGCAGTCACTACGCTGCCCCTAAGGGTCTTTACGTAACCCCTGAAGGGTTCCTGAAAATTACGTTGTCCTTGCTGCTATTGCTGCCTTCCTCTACATTATTCTTGAGTTGATCTCTTCTCTGTCTCTTGAGTATTCTAGACCCTGGGATTAGATCATCCCCTTGGTCTAAATTCCCCTCTCTGAAGCTGAAACACTTCTGAGTATTCTTAGCAACCCTGCCCTAGAATCTCAACTTAGCTTCAGTGCTCTGCCTCTGTGTGTATTTACAAATGACCCCAAGCCTTTCCTTTATAATTTTCTTGTTGAAAAATCAATGGCCATGATAAGATCTTGAATCAATGGCTAAGATTAAAAGAAAGCTTGATCTGTGTGACTTAAGAAAATTTCATCACATGTTTAATTAAATTCACTTTCATTATTTTATTTCCCTAAGTTTTAACTTAGGAAATACACTTAAAATAATTAATTAAGTTAATATCTCCTAAACCAGATGAAATTTCCAAAATCCATTTCTGGGTCTTGTAGATCAAGTGTACTCTAGTCCTTCCTCAAAATTTGGGACTTAGAGCACAACTGATGCTACCCCAAATACACAAAATCTCAACGCTCCCTCTTAGCATCAAGGGTGTGCTCTAGTAACACATCACACTTATGCATTACATGATTATGGGCATTGGTTCTGTGTTTTTGAAGCTTGGCCTCCTACCACTCAACTCTGCACTGCTGCTGACATTCTGTACTGCTGCCCATGACTCTGCCACTACCACTGCAACTTTTGTACTGCAGCTCCCTCTCAATATGTTGCATCTGTGCTGCTCATAGCATTGCCACTGTTGATCTACTGCACTGCAACTTCAGTTGTTGAGAGAAACAACTGAATCTCCTGCCCAATCTTTGACAAACAATTCAAATGGGCTGCATCCTCATCATTGGAGCTCCATAGGCTACGGATCTGTGCTGGCATCTAAAGAACGATGCACAACTATAGCTTTTCCTGCATAATCTGACTCCCTCTGCACTACTGAAGTCACATAAGCTCTTTGTGCTGAAATCTATCACCCTGCTGTTGCACTACGTTGCCCTTCTGAAGCTCTCTGCACTGTTGCAGCTCTGCACTGCACTATTGAAGTCACATCAGCCTCTGCACTGCTATTGCTTTGTTATGTGCTGCTCCTTCCAGCCTTCATATCTGCATTTTCTTCTGCTTCATCTGTGATCTATGCACCCACTGCTCCACTTGTCCTGCTACTATCTTAAGGTTGTCGTAGCTCGCTTGTGACCCAAGAGATGCGCTGCTCAAGGATCCTGCCTCTCCTCCATGTAGCTCCTCTACATGTCCATGTCACCCCACCTCCGTGGTTCATGAGCACTCATGGCTGCATCATCTCCTGACCAATCATCTGCCACAGCTGCCTTGGAAGAAGATGCTTCCTTGTCCTTTTTCTTCTCTGAACAATGGCTAGCAAAATGTCCCATTTCGCCACACTGGAAGCACTTCATATTTGAAATATCCTTCTTCTTCTTCGGCTGCTTCTTTGATGCCAAGGCTACATCTTCCTCATCATCCTTCTTTAATTTTCTCAACGCAGGGTTGTGCTACCTCTTGGTGAATCTGCGTAGTTCTTCTTGCCACAGGATTGAACACAAGTTGTCTCAATTTGGGAGGTCCGCTCTACCCAAGATACTTTGGACAAAGGTTTCCCACTCATCCGTGACTGCATTGAGGGTGGTCCTAACTATCACTGCATCATCTACGGTTGCACCCGTTGCGCCGAATTGATCCCCGATTGCCTCCGCAACCAAGAGGAAGTGTTCCATGTCGTCTCCCTTTCTCCTTTGGTCATCGTGAATGACCTCATTTGGCTCTCCAACAACATTTTCCTTTGGACAAACTTTCATATTAAAGAAAGTCAAGGCCTTCCATATTTCATTAGTTGTCTTCTTCTCAACTATGTGTGGTACAATATGGTCCTCGATACTATCCATAATCAGCCGCTTGGCATGCCCACAGCCTTCCCTATGCTTCGTAGGAGATCCGCATCCGTCTGTGGCCAGAGTCTACTTTGCATGGTCTCTTAGATCGTACGCCTCAAGGACAATCGTGGTCCTTGCTTTCCAAACCGAAAAGTTTGAGATGCCCTAGCCTATCCTGATCACGCAGTCCATGAGGAGTCATCTGCTCAGAATGTGTTGGAACTTCCTTTTCTCTTTGCTAGAGAAATGGATCTAAAGCCCTTGGTGAAATAGGTGCCTTTTGCTCCCTTTGACACTTGATTTTCCTCCTTGGAAATCTACCAAATCAACTAT